>KK502413.1:2681847-2709289 GCA_000688735.1 Glossina austeni | reverse complement strand
AAGAAGTCAATGCTGGGCTCTGGAGCCGGCAAGAAGTCAATGCTGGGCTCTCGAGCCGGCAAGAAGTCAATGCTGGGCTCTCGAGCCGGCAAGAAGTCAATGCTGGCCTCTCGAGCCGGCAAGAAGTCAATGCTGGGCTCTCGAGCCGGCAAGAAGTCAATGCTGGGCTCTCGAGCCGGCAAGAAGTCAATGCTGGGCTCTCGAGCCGGCAAGAAGTCAATGCTGGCCTCTCGAACCGGCAAGTAGTCGAAGTTTGGCTCTCAAGCCGGCAAGAAGTCAATGCTGGGCTCTCGAGCCGGCGAGAAGTCAATGCTGGGCTTTCGAGCCGGCAAGAAGTCAATGCTGGCCTCTCGAGCCGGCAAGTAGTCGAAGTTTGGCTCTCGACCCGGCAAGAAGTCAATGCTGGCCTCTCGAACCGGCAAGAAGTCAATGCTGGCCTCTCGAGCCGGCAAGAAGTCAATGCTGGCCTCTCGAGCCGGCAAGAAGTCAATGCTGGCCTCTCGAGCCGGCAAGAAGTCAATGCTGGGCTCTCAAGCCGGCAAGAAGTTAATGCTGGGCTCTCGAGCCGGCAAGTAGTCGAAGTTTGGCTCTCGAGCCAGTCGGTTGTGTTAGGTTCTTGAGCCGATAACACAGAATACCAAATAGTACCAAGTGTAATACATTAAATAAAGAAGAGTCAAGTGTCACGAGTAAGGAAGAGTGATTGAGAAGAAACGAATGCAAAGACAGTAGAATAGAATTGATAAACCCTAATGAAATTTACCCAAGTGTAATGAATTAATAAAAGGAGAACCAAGTGCCTGCAAATATAAATTTTCTTGTGTTTGTTTTCCTTCCCTGGGCCGCTGAGCTGCCCCAGCCAGAGGATAGGGCCGAAACGGCCTCACAGTATATATATATTAATGAGATGGATTTTTAAAGAAGAAGAAGAAGAAAGAAGAATTGTAAACTGCTTATTTTTATTCCTTTCATAATCCAAAAATTCTTTTTAATTTTTCAAAATCCGCCTGAGTGGCCGGGTAGGCAAGAGTCTCAAGACTAGCAACTCAATGGTCGTGGACTCAAATCTCATGTACGGTAGAATTTTTTTAATAAAACCGAAAGCCTTAGATGCTAGTGCTTGAAGGCTTTATTTAATTTTAAAATTTATTCTCTGGCCAAATAATAATAATAATAATAATAATTTTTCAAAATTTTTTAAATCTTTTTCTTCTTCTTAGAACTAAACAAAAACCGTATCTATGTAAATTGAAATGAACCGCTTAACGATTCCAAGTGTAATATATAAGCACTCTCAGTAATGCATTCTTCCACCGATTACATAAATTTTTCATTCCACTTCTGAAATAATTATCATTAAAACACTAATGCTTTCGCTAAGGTTTGCATCTACGTTCGCTACAATTGTCTCATTGAAATGCTTTCTCAGAAGGATTTCTTTCAAATTCTTTAGCCTTAACAACCACCAGAGACGGCTGACACTGTTCAAAGTTATGCGTGGCATAGATCGCCAATGACGATCATTAGCATTATTTTTATTCGCTTTTTCGAGTATGAGGCAAACAAGATTCGTGTTCACCCATTTGCCTGTTCGTTCATGTAAATGCTGTTGAAAAAGCAACGAAAATGCTTTTTTGAACAAATAAAACGCAAAACTTGATGACATTTTCACGCCATAACTTTGCTTACACATCACAAAGCATTACTGAAAAGTCACATTTTGATTAAAATTTAAGCGAAAGATTAGATATNTGATGACATTTTCACGCCATAACTTTGCTTACACATCACAAAGCATTACTGAAAAGTCACATTTTGATTAAAATTTAAGCGAAAGATTAGATATTTAATATGACCTCTTCTCCGATATCTATTTCTTTTCGTGAAAATTTATAATTTTCCACGAAAACTGTGTTACCGCAAAACTACGGTTTACTTTAGTTTCCAAAATGCAAATGAAAGATTATTCCAATATCGTCTATATAGCTTAGCTTTAATTGGGATGGGATAGCGTTTGTGAACGTTTTGATATATATTTATATATATATATATATATTTGTGAACGTTTTGATATATCGGTTTTTATTTGAACCAATTTTCAATAAATAAATATATCATTTTTTTTTTTTTTTTTTTTTTTTTTTTTTTTTATTTTTCAAGAGAAAAATGAATTAGCCTTTGCATGCATATATATATGAAATACATTTTGATTGTCTCGCCAACATTGCATATGCGTAAACACATTGCATCATTCGATTTTAGTTAGTAAGTAATTCTTCATTCCATTACATTTTCATTTGTAAGCACAACAACAACAACAACAACAACAATAACAATATCAAGAACAAAAGAAGGGAGAAAATGATGTACGAGTCTGGAGGAAGACATTGTCGCAACCGAACATGATTAAGACAAATAGTATATGAATTTTCAAGGCTTCCGCGACATTGGTAAATAAGTTGGCGCGTCTCTAGGTGAAATTTTAATCGAAAGCACTTAAAAGACCGAAAGAAAGCGAAGAAAAACAATATAAATACAAGTCGATGAGATGTTAAGCTGTACTCGGCAAGAATTGCATTGAAAACCAATTTATAAACAAAATAAACGAACTTGGAGAACGAGGAGATTTTTTTTTTTTGTTTTTTTTTTTTTTGCCTCAAATACTTTAAATAATTTCAATAAATTCGATCTGTCGCAATAATGCAATTAGTGGACTAAGTTCTGAATATTGAATAAGAACTCAAATATTAATCTTAAAGATCGTATAATATATTTAAACTAAACTCAGTTAATCGGACCTGTACGTGTAAATGTGGAAAAGCCGTTACCCTAGTAAATATATATTTAACCTATAGGTCACGTTGTGCGTTGTCTTAAAAATTTCCTTTCAAAGCAGTCGATCGAAGATGTTTAACATCTTCCAGCACAGCACAGCACAGCACAGCATCTTCTCCGTGGGTGGGGTCGTCTTCAAGATGTTCTGTGCCCTGAAATCGTCTTGTGCTCAAGCTCCCGATAGTGGTAACCTCTTGTATTGTTCGTTTCTCTACAGAGAATATACTTTGTACTCTCTTAACAATTACTTTTCACAATTGTCCTAAGAAGAGGTGCTTCCTTGGTAGCTGGAAACAATTATCTTATATTAGGTTGGGGAAAAAGAAATCCATTATTTCTTCTTCTTTTTTTGCTTCGTTTTGAATCCAGCTTTGTGTAAATGGTTTAAAACTGTTTTATGGTCGATTTTTAGCTCCTGGGCGATGTTACGACTGCTAACACCGATCATTTCTCCGATTTTATCGACATTTTCGACGACCGGCCTACCTGTGCGAGGTGCATCTTTAACATCAAAAATTCCTGAACGGAATCTACGAAACCAAAATTGCACATAATTGGCTGTTACAGTATCGGAACCATAAACACCATTCACAATTTTAGCCGCCTGGCTTGCATTTTCGCCTTCGTCAAAGAAAAACTGTAAAATGTACCGAATTTTCTCTTTGTTCACTTCCATTTTTAACACGCTGTAACTCACAACTGAATGCACCGAACAAAAAACAACAAAAGAATTTTTTTTTACTGTGAAATGTCACCTTTCCAACGAGCATAAATCTGAAATTCGATTGATCGTTACTTTACGAGAAATCTACCAGTGCAGCCATCTACCGAAAAAATAATGGATTTCTTTTTCCCCAACCTAATATTATATCTGTTCATAAGTGAGGTCTTGGACTGCTTGGGCGCTTATTGACACAGCTTCGGCTTACTAAATGTAAATCGACGACGACAAAACTCTTGGCAAGAAAACAAACAGACGGAATTTATTCAGATTTTTCAAACGTCTTTAATAGAATGCCGCCTTCTCTTCTCCTATATAAGCCAAAGAGCATTGGCTTCCTCTTTAAGTGATCAGATCGTACATTTTTTGGCTATTTTTGACAATTACGTCTCACGCAAGATAGACGTTATATCGGATGCGTGGCAGGGTGATTGACTTGGCCCTCGGCTTTTTTTCTTTTTGTTTTTATTGTTTATCAACGACTTACCTTACGACTGTGCAAAGAATTCGAATGTGTTCAATGACTGTGTTCGATGACGATGTCAACGATGTCAATGTTTTTCGTTCAGTCACTACTTCGACAGTAAGTGACAATTTCCTACTCTAAAACGATTTCACTCCAGATTTCTTTCAATATGATTTTCTGTAACGGACCATAAACGATGTCACACAAATGTACATCAATATCAATTTCAGTTGTAATTATAACCTAACCAACTACAAGCAACTTATTAATAAAATTTGGATAAGCTTTGCTTTTCAACTAAATTCAATTCGATTATCTTTCTATTCACACTCACTTGTTTACTAAGGTTACGTATTTTTCGAATCACTAAAGGGATTACCTTCCAATCCCTTCCCTTTCCTTATAGTGATATTAAGTTTGTGGGGATGTACGCAACAATCAGAAGGACTTTTATTATACCGATTGATGCAAAATCATTTTCTGAATCAATTTCAGCTCTTCAAGCTATACTAAGCAATTTTCGAGTTATTCCGAGAGCTTTGAAGATCTTGCAACCAAATTGCATCAGATCATCATCAAAATAATTTTCAATTTTTATGGAAATTTGATGAAAATAATATTTTTTACAAGCAACATGAAGACGATGGAATCGTTATTTTAAAATCCATTTTTTAAAAATCTTCTTCATGCACATGCACAACACGAGCTTTAGCTTTTCATATTTTATTATTGTCGGTTATTATCAAGAAATAGTGTTTAACAGAAAAATTCACCACAACACCTTTCGATCACATAGGTTGGATGGGTTTTATTAGGCAAAGTGACGTCAGATATTTCGAAGCTAGCCTTGTTTCCAGTGCACATCTTTCCCAATTCTTAAGAAGTTGAAGGAAAATTCTCTAAACATTCGTCACTTATTTCCGACACGACAACATTTTACGTTAATTTCAAATACATATATAAGACCTAGTAAGACTTTCTTCTATTTTTTTCTTTTTTTCTTTTTTTTTTGCATGTTTATTATTAGGCACATCGTAAGACTCGACAAGCAAAAAGTGACAGTCAGTGACAGTGTTAAAGGGATTGTGCCTTTAATTAATTAATTGATTTAATTGAAACTTTTGCTGCTTTTGAAAGCATAGTATCTCTCCCTCTCTCTCTCTCTCTCTCTCTCTCTCTCTCTCGCTTGCAAATGTTATCATAATTCGTTTAACATTAAATCATAGAAAGACATTAAGCTCCTAATTACTTATTTTTATGCTACCGGTTAAGCATTAAATCCAATGCCCGCAAATGCTTTTTTTTTTTGCTTTAATAATAATAATCGAATATATACACAACCGCATATATATATATATATATATATATATATATATATATATATATATAATCTCATTTACTGTTAAGTTGAGCCCTAAAATTTTATGGATAAAGAGGCATTAAAAAAACTAACAATTCTTTATTTCTTTCTTCATTCATATCCTTCGCTACATAGCTAGCTCTCTTAATGTGCCTCTGTTAACGTTTTAATATACGCTTCATTTTACGTGCGCATTGTTATTGTTAACGTAACATTATGCCATAAGCACATTTAACGGAACAACGGAACAAGCATTAGCTAGCTGCCTTAAGTATATATACATACGCACATTCATATACATATATATATGTATATACATTATATATATATAGATATATATATATATATGTACATTATATATATATATGATTACAAAATGTGTACTTATTACGTCACTTTTGTTTACTTTTAAATATTTGTTGTTATGTTTTCTACTTTTCTTTCAAAGCCCACTCAATACACACATACACACAAATGCAACGTAAATTGTGAATGGGTCGGTAATTTGTTAGAGATTTCTTCTTTTTGTATAAAAGTTTTTGAAGAAAATCTAAACACATTTCTTCTTCTTCTTCTTCTTCTCACTTTATGTAAGGAACTAACATTACGTATGAGTGCTGTCTTCCTAATTGATAGTCTTTTCACATCTTAGAGCCTTATGGTAAATTTAATTAAGCTCTTCATCGGTATTTTGAAAAAGGCAATTAAAAGAGAAAGAGTGGGAGAGAGTGAGACAGAGAAAGGGGAAGTGGAAGGGGAGTGAAACACCTCCTAACACCTAAAGCAAACTTTATGAGACATCCAGCATTCAATAAATGGATTATATTTGAGACGAGTCTAGCACTTTTCCTCATTTTACTCTCAAGCGCTTCGTTCCATTGCCAAAGACTTCTACAAGTTACGTTAACATTTTAATCGAAGAAAAATTGTTTCTCGCCTGTTTAATGTTAAGGAATGAAATTAAAAGAAATATAAATAACTTTATGTCTAACCTTAAAGGTTACAACAATTTTATATATAATAACAATTTGTTTTATTTTCTTTCTTTTTTTTTTTTTTTTTGTTTTTTTCGTACCTTCTCAGAACACGTGCCATAATAATCAAGGAACTATACACCTGTGTCCAATTGCATATTCAATAATAGGAATGCATAACTTAAAGCAGAGATGGTAATGCTGCAGTTGGACGTACGTTGGACTGACAAGCAATTAATTGCCTGTATGGGTGTTTACAACAATGGCATCTAATCAAAGGATAAAATCACAGCAGTTAACAATAACAAAGACAACTATAACGATAGCTATAAGCAACATATGGTTGAAAACATAAAAATGCAAGAAATTATTTAACAAAACTTGAGCAAAATAAATCCAAAAGAAATTTTTAATGAAACAAATGAATAACTAACTAACTGCGAAGAAAGGAGACGTTTCTTAACTGCAAGAATTGTAATAAAAAAAAAAAATAAATTATTATATAATTGAAAGGATTGCAACTTTAACAAAGAAATTCAACATGTTTCACATTTACGTTACAATCCGTAAATTGAATTGAAACGAAAAGACTCGCTATCTCTCTCTCTCTCTCTCTCATTCTCTCTCTCTCTCTCTCTCTCTGTCTTTCTCTCTCTCTCTATCTCTCTCTCTCTCTCTCTCTCTCTCTCTCTCTCTATCTCTATCTCTCTCGCTATCTCTCTCTCTTTCTTTCTTTCACTCTTTCTCTTTCTCTCTCTCTCTCTATCTCTCTCTCTTTCTTTCTTTCACTCTTTCTCTTTCTCTGTCTCTCTCTATCTCTTTTTCCTTTATCTCCCATTCGGGGAAAAAAAACTCCCTTCCCTTAACGAAACATGTCCGAATTTAGTTTCTTCACGATCATGGATTTTGAATACGCCTACAATCACAGTTCGGCGAATGCAATTCACCTGCCATCGATGACGCCATCATTTCAACCTACCCATCACACGAATATTGATGAAATGTCATACGAGCTGAATATCCCGTACACGATATTTGAGATATTAGTGGCGATCTGCGCCATTGTTGGCAATCTTATGGTTATTATTGTCTTTCAACGTGAACGTAAGCTGAGACGACGCACCAACTACTACATTGTTTCTTTGGCGATGGCTGATTTCCTGGTCGGCTCGTTGGGTGTACCATTTGCTATTTTGGCTTCGATAGGGCTACCGACAAATTTATACGCCTGCCTGTTTACGGTATCATTGCTGGTCGTCCTATGTACCATATCAATATTTTGTTTAGTAGCGGTATCAGTTGATCGATACTGGGCCATTCTATATCCGATGGCATATTCACGGAATGTACGCACAAGAACGGCAATTGGTAAGTGATGTATAAGCTTTTGTGTGTAGTAAGCCCTTAAAAGTGCTTTTGTAAACGCTTGTGATTGATTGAACATTAACCTACAAATATACGATATTTAGCGGGGAACAGCATTTTATCCATATCTTATATCCTTTTTCCTCCTTTCATCCTTTCATCCTTTCATTTTTACATTGTTAAGGTGTATTGAACGGAGAAAAGTCAAATTTTCTTATGGACTCACGAATTAAGCGACAATAATGAGTAGCTTCACACCCATTCCATCCGTCCTTAGTAGGACTTAGTACTTAATAATATATATTCAAAGGGGCAGATAAATATATGGGTCAGCAGCTGGGAAGACAGAGATTTAAAGCAAAAATAATCAAACGGCAAGAAATGTATAGAGGCACACGGACAAAATAGCAGAGGGACAGACAGATTTAAAGGCTGACGGACAGGAAACACGGACGAACGGGCCCACGAGAGAATATGCAGACAGATGGACGAGCAGGCGGCAGACGACAGGCAGAATTACACAAAGGAAAAGAAAGCAAGCATTTGAAGACGCAAATAGCCAGAGAAACGGATACGGGAAAGAATCGACATAGAACCTAAAAGACAAAAAAGGCTGGAAGACGAGAAGGTTGACAGATGGAGAGATGGCTTAATAATCTTCTCAAATACATATAATATTTCATTATCTTTTCATTCTACCGCGAAAAAAAATTGTCAAGAAACAGTCGTCTGATCGCTTAAATGAAAAATTTCGAATTAAAGAGCATTTCGTTTCATAATAATAAGGTTTGCTAGCCTTGCTTAAAGACATCATAAGTTAACTTCATCGTGTTGAATTCATAAATTATATTAATGAACTTACCTTCAATTGCCTTCAACGCCTATTTATCGATTCATGCTATTTATCTATCATAAGTCAAACATTTAATTATTGCTCCGTTTCAATTAAATTGCAAGAAATGATGGTTGGTTGCACTATAACATATCATACGTATGTGGGTAGCATATAAACTACGCATATATCTATCTATCTGTCCATCACTTTTAATTATCATCAAAAGAAAAACCGTTTTTATGTAAACAACAACAACAACAACAACAACAGCGCGGCCTTTATCCTTAACTCTTCACATGGCATTTAAACCAGAATTATAGTCTATTTAAAGGTATATTGCGTACAACCAAACGGTTAGACAAGCCTCTTTTTCAAGCCTACACAAGCCCGTACAATAATTGCGTACTCATATCATAGTGAGGAGGTAAAGAAAACAAGATAAACGTCATTATTATCTTGATTATTAGCCATCTCATCGTTGATATATATGCATATATGCATGTATGTATGTATGTATGTATGTATGTATGTATGTATGTATGTATGTATGTATGTATGTATGTATGTATGTATGTATGTATGTNATGTATGTATGTATGTATGTATGTATGTATGTATGTATGTATGTATGTATGTATGTATGTATGTATGTATGTATGTATGTATGTATGTATGTTGTTACTTTACTAGCAGTCTACGTAACCATGTCATAATTAATTAAAGACGAGGCAAAAAATATTGGGGTCACTGTCATACATATACATATACATATATATGTATGTATGGGGGTATGAAAAGTTAATGGTCTTTAGGATAATTTGCATGCCACAGAAAAAAGTGGGCGAACAATTTAACATAATTCCTGTGTATCCTTAAATAAATAAAATAATCCCTTTTTTATTGTTTGTTGTTTTTTCTTCTTCTTCTTCTTCTTCTTCTTCTTCATCTGCTTCTCTTCTCACTTTTCTCGTTTAATTCTCGTCTTAAACAGTGATTATCTCGATGTGTTGGTTTGCGGGCACTGTGGTAGGCTTCTTGCCGCTTTTCGGCTGGCATGCCGTCCAGGATGAACAAAACCATGCCTGCTTGTTTGTGGAAGTAATGGACTATAACTATTTGGTGTTTTTATATGTCGCGACCATAATAACGCCGGCTTTACTAATGTTGGCCTTCTACGCTCATATCTATAAAGTGATTATTAAACAGGTATGTTTTACGCCAAAGCATTCAGATTCGTTTCAATATTATTCGAATTCAAATTTAGGTGCGACAAATTGTTACAATGAATCCAAAAAGTGTTAACAATCGCGGCTCTTCTACGATTCCGGATCAAAAACAAAAGCAGCCCTCACGTTCTTGTCATGGCGGCACTATGTTACGTGTATTGGGCGCGGCACGTAAACGTGATGTCAAAGCTACGCAAAATCTCTCAATTATAGTTTTATTCTTTATGATCTGTTGGATACCGTTATATACTATCAATTGCATTAAAGCCTTCTGCCCGAATTGTGATGTTCATCCCAAGTTGACTTTATTCTGCATTATCTTATCCCATTTGAATTCGGCCGTTAATCCTGTACTCTATGCCTACCATTTAAAGGATTTTCGTTTGGCTTTGAAAAATCTGATATTAAAAATACTAGGCATAGAAGTTGAACAGCCCATGGACACAATACATCGCTATTCGTTGGCCAGTCAACATAGATTGCAATCGTTAGATGTTAGTGGCCGTAATACCCAGACCCGAATTTATATAGGTGAGTATAGAAAACAGGATTTATCGATTATATAATGTGTTAATGTGTGTGCTTATTAGACTCGCCTGTCTGGTTGCGACAGCAACAAGAACAAGCTTTAAAGAACTCGCAATTGGTTAAAAGAATGACACCCTGTCTTAATAATATACCGCAACAGACGGTAGCAGTGGCTGTCGCTTCGGTTACGTCGGATATAGAGAAACAAATGTGGAATATTATGGAAGTGTCAAGCAATGCCGAAATCAATGATACTGACTTGCCGTCAACTCCTAAAGGTCATCATCATGTAACTGCGAGCATAAGTGTAGGCTGCAACAGTCACTATTCGTATGAGAATCACAATTTCAGCTCCAGTGCCGACGATTCCGAATTTGAAGAAGTTTTCTTACCCCAAAGCCATGACACTAAACAATTTCAACCCATTCAAGCCATACACTCTCACAGCGATTACGAAATAATTAATAAAAATAATCGGCAAAACCCGCCCACTAAAATTCACTATGTTACACCGCCCCTAACACCAAAACAAATACAACAAGTGCATGAAAATCGTGCGAATCCTATACAAAACTCTTTCGCTTCATCGTCATCGTCGTCATCGAATGGTTATTCGTCAGTTTTCATAATTGATTCCGATTGCAAGCCGATTTCTCCCGGTCATAAGCCAAAATTTAAAGCATCTTCGAAATCGTTTAACAAATCAATTAACTTGAACGCGAAAAAATCTCTAAGACATTCATGTTCCTGGACAAGCGATAACTCTTGTACCGCTTCCAAAGACGCACTACAAATCGCCGTACCTAATTACAAATCAACGGACGTATCGCCACCACCGCCGCCGCCACCACTCTCCTCGCATTCGAATAGCAGTCGCAGTTCATTAAGCGCTGTTTTAGGTTTCAGTAGTAATCCAAGTCCTTCACTGAGCACCGAACTTTCTTTAATTTGTAATAGTCATCATGTGAATCAAACAAACAATAATAATAACAATAGCAACAACAATAGCAATAGCAAAAATAATAACAACAACAGCGGCATCAACAATAGTCATCATAACCTTAATTATTATACATTTCATTATCCGCAAAGCTCGACGAAATTTAGTCCGTTCAAAGCGATTAACAATTTGTTATTGCCACCGATTGTCCGGCATTCTAGTCTATTTCAATTGTTTCATAATTCGAATGGCCATCTAAATGAGACGTCGTCGTCCAATTCAAATAATTCAACATCAACAACAATTGCCGCCCAATCAACGACTGATAGCAGTAACAAAAGTCAATCGGAAACGAATCATATCATCGATTCGGCCATATCCGCTATAAATGCCGATCTAATTGAATCATCCACTGCTATGCAAATACATTCAATCGATAGTCAAATTGTAAAATAATTCTTAAAAAAAAAAAGTAAAAAGAAAAAAAAAAAGACAACAAAAAAAAAAAAACAAGAATCCAAAAATACTCTAAATTTAAAATTTAAGTAAATATTTTCTAGATTAGATTTCAGTTTATATTCGTTAGAAAGTTGTTAGAATAATGTTTGTTAAGAAAATACAAAAAAAAAAAAAAAAAAAATCGAATTTATAACATCTCTGGCTTATCAAAAATACATTTTATGTAAAAAAAAAAAAAAAAAAAAAAAAAAAAAATCCAATCTTCAGAATATCTTTAAGCAAAAATAAAAAAATAAAAGCAAGTCTTCGTTAACAAATATATGTTCGTTCGTTCGTTCGTTCGTTAATGTTGTTAACTCAATGTCTTGATCAGATTCGAAAGCCTTTCGAACTAAATTATTTAAATCTTATGTATATACAAACAGACATAACATACACACAGTATTTCTTTTGATGTCATATATGTATTGCGCAGAAATGTTAAATCTTTTATGATTAACTTTAGTTTATACATACATACATACATACATACATATATGCATATATATAGGAAAAGTATTTATTCAAAAATATATGTTCAATAGATTCCTTCAACCATTACCAACGAATGCAAATGTATATTATATTCTGTGTGTGGTATGTATTTGTAGAGCAAAATATATATAAAATATTTAAATTATTATAAATTTAGTGCAAATTTTAAAGTTTTAATAAAACTTTTTGAAAATAATTTCAGTTTTTTAATCATTTTTCTATATATCAAGCCGATATTAAACCTAATATGTGAGCATTAAATTTTAATATTAGATTCAAGGAACGCTTTAAAATGATGCCACCGATGACGAATTTTTCTCCAGTTATTTGCTATAGTGTATCAGTAGTGAGCAAAAGCACAGAATTTTGTATTCCTTTTGAAAGACAGAAATGTTCTCAGCTTACGTGGTACTATCGATGTATTTTCCGACCAATTTGACCCGTTTATAATACCAAACTGCATGCAAGCGCTTCCAATGTTTCTGCCAAACTTGAAGTGGATAGCTTCAGTTTTGCGACCAACAAAGTCCTAACAACACACCATACAAACGGACAGACATGGCTAAATCAACTCGGAATTTCACGCTGATCAAACATATATATATATATATACACGTTATAGGGTCTCTGAAGGTTCCACATTATGGAATAAAAAACAAAATAAGTATTATAAGTGGGTATAAAAAAACAAAACCGATGATGCTGAACGCACTGGACACCCAAAATAGTTTTCATTTTCATCTATCCAACAATTCATATGCAAAATAAATGATTTACGCTTATGCACAAACAGACTATAATAACAGATATTAGTTATTATTATTTGTTAATTCTGTTGTCTGCACCTGACATGAGCCTTAATCAGGCGGTTTGCCTACAACCATTGGCAATCGAGAGGTTAGTTGATTGACGACCCCTCAAGGAGAGAGGCAATCCCCATTGAAGGGGGCCTCGCCACCCTGAAGTACCGCAATAGAAAATAGGTGTGGGCCAAATTCTCGTTTAGTGGTCTACGTCGAGGCCTATCTAAGCACATCTTAAATAGCTCCCCTCGAAACTTTGGGGCAACCACAGCCACCACGAATACTCCCCGAAGGCCGTGTACTCAGCAGTCGGGCAAGACAGCATTCGTCCGGCATTCCGATGGGTAGTGTACATCTTCCTGCCGGAGCAATCCTACTTTGTTAAAGAACAAATTCTATGAATATGTGAGTTGGTAAACTTAACCTAGCTTTCGGTAAGCAAAAAATCGAAGAGAAAGAAATGATAGTGAAAATGGAAAACTTAGATTACGAAACTTGCGCTAAGTGTGTGCGTGTATGTGTGTGAGAGTCCTAGATTAATATGTATGCCATAGATTCCAATCGATTTGTAGGATACTCTATATATATATATATATAAATTTTGTTAGAAATTGTTCTTCACAAATGATAACTTGATTCTTATAATTGCAACAACAAAAATCTCTCTCAACCACAAATTCAAACAGTTCTATAATTAAAATACTTTAGATAACTAGTGCCGTCGAAAGACTATAACCCTATGTATTGTTTAGATAGCTTTCTCTCTCTCTCTCTCTCTGTCTCTCTCTGTCTCTCTCTCTCTCTCTCTCTCTCTCTCTCTCTCTCTCTCTCTCTCTCTCTCTCTTTCTAGTTTATAACAAGTGAGAAAATATGATTTTATTGAATTTAAGATGCGATGCACATATAATTAATTAATACTTTGTAAAAAAAAAGGAATAAAATTGCAATACATGCTGAAAACTTGAGTGTTTACGATCGCTTAACTACTAAGGATAAATTATTTAATAATGGCTGCCATTGAAAATCGTATTTGCCATTTTGCAAAGCGATTTTGTATAGACTCGGAATATTGCCGAGTAAAGTTTTGAAGGGACTATACTGTTGAACGCAAGCCGCATCGCCCACTATAATGAGCTTATGCTTAGCCCGAGTTATTGCTACGGTAAGCCGACGTTTGTCATCAAGTATCTCAGAATCACGCGAACGTTGTCCGCCACAGCCAGTGCGTGAGCAAGAATAAATTACAATATCCTTGTCCCGACCCTGATATTGATCGACCGTATTTACTTCTATTCCATTAATATTTAAAGATTTTCCACTATGCCTCTTATGATAGTCATGATGTTCTTGATTTAATCTACGTAAAAGTTCGACTTGAGCTCTATACGGTGCTATAACGCCTATACGATCGGAGTCATAGCCAACCGTTAAAAGTGTTTCTATAAGGCGAGCAACCACAGCCGCTTCACAGTAATTCGTATATTTAGATAATCTTTTACTTGTGACCTGTGATTTCGTTTCAAATTTTCCTGTGTCTGAATTTTCATTTTCCGGAAAAGTTTGCTCGATAGCCGAGCAAATTTGTACCAATTTATTTTGAGCGTAATCTAAGGAACGTTGCGAACAATCGTTTGTGTCCAAGAAGACGACAGATTGATCGATATGAGTTTGCAATGCCCGTTGGAGCCATCTCTCGGGCACAAGCTCGTTAGGTATGGAAATTTTCATGTTGGCGTTTTTTACATCATTAGTCGCGCATTGCAAGTTTCCTTTATAAGTTAAAGTGTTAGCCAATCGGGATATGGTTTTATTCATGCGATATTGTAGTGTTAATACGGATGTAGCCTCAGCACAGTCGAGACGTTGAAAAAGCGACTCTTCGGCACCGTTCTGGCGAGCTTCTAAAGAACGTACTAAGGGCGGCAATTGATCCGGATCTCCCACCAAAATGAAACGATCGCAAAAGTACAACGGTCTCAAGACTGTAGGCTGCATAACTTGTGTGGCCTCGTCGACTATGCAAAAATCGAAACGTCTATGCAGAAATATTGAATGAGATGTACCCAAACAGGAAACACCTATTATATTAAAGGAATTATACGCCTTAGATAAATCAGTTTCACTACGACAATTGGCTAATACATGCGATTCACTAAACTCTTGCAGTAAGGGATTGACACGAGCCGCAGAGCCCAAACGTAAGAATCGGACGTTAAAAGTTTTCAAGCGTAGAAGTATATTATCAACAGCCATATGCGTATGACTAGTAACGATTACCGATTTTCCCATTATATCTAGCAAACGTATTATAGCGACTAGGGTTTGAGTTTTACCTGAAAATATATCCTAAACTGTCAAATATGTGAAAAACTTTTAATGATTAAATTTGCAATACCTGTTCCTGGCAAGCCTTTAATAAGCATGAAACTTTGGGCAGTTAGGGCCTTCAGCACAGCCTTCCTTTGCACGGAATTTAAAAGTTTCATGATTTCCACTCCCTTTGTTGAGACAATCTTGGGCAGTGTTTTAACAAAACTGGGCTTTTCACGTTCTATTATAATTCCACGTAATTGACGAGATCTTTCCGTATTATCCAACATTAAAGACAAGTTAGTTAAATTAAATGCGTTTCCCACTTGAGACTCGTACTTGTCGATTACGAATTTGCAATCAGCGTAATTTTGTAGTAAATTGCGCTCCAAGCTGACAGCAATATAATCAGATGTTAAATCCACTACTAAACCAGATGCGATGGCCAAATATTTTGCTGTAGATACTATAACGTATTCGCCAACAGAAAACTGAAAGGGAAAGTTCCAATACATATAAATGTCGTCTTTAATTTATTTTTCTGAGCCCTTACACCTCTTATCGTTAAGTCCCAATTATCGTTCGAAAGAGTTGACTCAACTTTCTTTACGTTAAATTGATGTACGAAACGCGACTCGTCACTTTTGATTTCGTTTGATGATAATATCAAATTGCATATAGCTCTCCCTAGCTCTTCTCTTTCACCTGGCGTTTGCGTCCATAGAGCTGCTGTAACGTTGGTTTTTCGCGACTCTTGCTCTTCCATTATTAATAAATGACACCATTTCATAAAATAATCATAATCGCCAACATTTAAGTGGTCTGTACTGTCTTTCATTACTTTTCTCAACTCATGGTGAGTGCTTAGAATCATATCTGGATCGGTTTGAGCAAATGTGCAGCATAGTGTATTATACGGACATTTAGCGCAAGCAGTGGGATGTGAAATGGGCTCCGGCAATTCGAATGGTTGCTCATACTTGCCAATAGAAATTTCCGATTGTTTTTCCCGTTTTAAACGACCCGAAGACAAAGTAAGATATCGACTTAAATCATTACGCAGCGCAATGAGATCTCTTTGTTCATTTCTAGATCCCGTAATCTCACGCATTATACAATCTCTTAAATATAAGAGCAAACCAGACTGTGTAGGTTTTCCAATAGCTGTAAGCATCATCTGATAAAGTATGATCTGACCTTTGTGCTCCATGGAGAAACTGGCTCTACCAGTTTTTAATTCCAAAGGCAAAACCAAAGATTTCCCTTGATTTCCACTAAGAGAATATGTTTTACGTACACGCGCAGAAACATCAATTTTCCCTTTAAGCCCCAATTGTGGCACCCATAAATTCTGTTCAATATCTTCAATATCACATATATGACCTTGGAAGTTTTCTACCTGCATAGGTGCAGACGAAGACATCTCTCTCGGCCGAATGTACTGCTTCAAGAAATTATGAATGGTGGGTACGAATTGTAAGATTTCAGGAAGAACATCTTCCTTCTTTAATTGACTGCTGTAGAGCATAAATGCGGTATCAGAAGAGTTTAGCAACTCTTCCGCTATTTTGTTGATTTGTTCAGGATTAATGATTGCTGGAAGGCTTAAGATGATTTGTAACAACTCATGAACTAATGACCCTACAACCATCTAGAGAAATATAAAAATTTAATAAAATAAGACAAAGAGCCTGCAGGAAAGAGGATCACTTGCAATTTTACTATTAGCATCAATACCACGAAATCGGTCTTGCAAAACGGCTTTTCGTCGGCAAAATAGCGAGCCCACGACGGTAGTGGCCGGTATTAGGACATCCGGATTTACAACGCAAATTCCTTCATCTTTATCAACATAGAAGCTGTTCAATTGATTATCCCACTTTGCTTTAAGAGATAGCACATCACCCTCGTCTATTTCCGCAGTACTCCAAGGTCCTCTTAAATAACAAGTTGCCTGCAAATTCTCCATCACTTTGATATTCTCTTTGCTTTCACTGCAAACATAGCTCGATTGCGTAGACTTTACCCTAACTATTAAAGCGCAAGTTTTTCGATCTCTTTGAATTTCTTCCACAACGCATCTTTGCCATTTGGTTAAGTCCAACTTCGTGAAATTTATTTGATTTCTTGACATATCCATATCAACAAAGTCGAAATCATTCTCATCATCAAACAGAAAGTCATAATTATCCTTTTTAACAATATCTGAATATGTCTTCATTTCTCCTTCTTGTTTCGATTTCGGAGACTCGTGAAGTTTAATTTTTTTTGCTGTGTCTTCATTTTGGCGTGCCAAGGGTGATGACATACTCCGCTTAATAATATCCATTATTTTATATATTTAAACAAATAGTGCAACAAATATATAACTGTTTGAAGATGATAATTAACCGAAGATCACAGACCATTTTCCCGCCCATTCCCATAACGTAATTATTATTTCGTCACTACTGATCGTATATAAATACCGATTTAATATGCATGAAGAGATGCCATAATACACAAAAGAAAAATGTAATCGGAAAATTTGAAGATACCAAATATTAAAATAAATATTAGGGATACTTATGCAATATATGAAAAACTCATGGAAGGTATGAATAGGACAAGGAAAAACTATTTGGGAAAAGATTTAATTAAAAAAAAAAATAATAATAAACTTTCCTTACTTTACTGTTAATATTAAAGAAATCATGTATTTTGCAAAACTGAAGCTGAGTTAGAAATGCTTACGCTATGTAAATTCTCTACCGTCGATTGTCGAATGTCGATTTCCTTATTAAAATTCTAAAGAGAGAGGTACAAAAAGCCACGATTATTATGGCGATTGCGATTTACGATTACGATTACGATTTATGAGGATTTTTTATGTGAGCAAACCAGTTTAGGTTGAAATGATTCCATTCCAAATCAAAGTATTACTTTTTCTTTTTTTTATAACATCGTTTTCTTAACAATTGGATTATATGGACAGGGAAATCAATTTTCAACTATTTACATATATTTTTCTCATATATATCGGGGCTTATTATTTGATGCTTTATCTAAGTTCGTGTTAATTCTTTGAAATATGACAGCGGTAGTTTTAATGCGTCTGGCCAACACAGGGTTGTTACTCAATGTAATGAATCAACCTCTGCTGATTTACTGAGTTAAAGATAACATTAATAAGAAGAAGAGACATGGTTTTAATAAAGGTTCACGTGTATGTTAAAATAGTAACATAACTGAATTTAAGAAGATTAACCGTAATTGTTGCCCTTTTTTTTTAATAATTAAAAAAGATGTCTTCGTCATTTTTCTTAAAAAAGGAACCTAAAAGCAATAAAAAGCGAAAGGTAAATATAGCAAAACTGTAATTGAGAAAAGTAAAATTCTTGTAACAGTGCTTTAATACCAATTAGCAGACACTAGAAGATAAAAAAGCGGGGAAGTTATCGAAGAAATTTAGTAATGAGGCTAACTTTTCTAGCAGTAAAAATGATGAGGAAATTGCCAGCGATGATGAGTATCCTAGTGGCGATGAAGCTATCGGCAATAATACCAATTTAATGTTCTCCTCTGACGAAGCTGAGGAAGAAACGCCTCAGGATAAACGGTTGCGTTTGGCCAAGCAATATCTCGAAGAAATTGAGAAACAAGAATTGGAAAAAGCAAAAGACCGTCAACTGCATGATCAAGTCTCACAAAGACTACAAACCGAATATCTGGATAGTGTGGGGAAACTGAGAAAGAATATCGCCGCTAGTATAGAAGGCTACGATATCGAAAATCTTGTTAAACTAAAGCACAAAAAGCAACACCTGCCCTTATGCTCTCTGGCATTAGCGCCCGACGGACAAATTCTATTTACCGGCGGTAAAACCCAATATGTCCTAAAATGGAATTTGAAAAATAATCGCGTAGTGGGAATGTTCAACGTAGAACCCTATAATGAGGATATTAACAAAGGCGTACTAAAAAGACGTTCGCATGTAATAGCTATGTGTGTAAGTAGCGATATGCGTTACTTGGCTTTGGCTGACAATGGCAAAACGATACAAATTTGGTGTCCAAAGGAATTAAAGCATTTGAAAACATTTCATGGTCACAGAGATGTCGTAACGTGTTTGGTGTTCCGTAAAGATACACATGAATTATACTCAGGATCAAATGACCGTTCAGTCAAAATATGGTCACTAGACGAAATGGCTTATGTGGAAAGTTTGTAAGTAGATTAAGCGACATTAAAAAGAACGCATGTATTAAAATATTCAACTGTAGATTCGGTCATCAAGCCGGCGTCACCGGTATAGACGCTTTAGCACGTGAACGAGCTATTAGCTCAGGGGGACCTGACTGTTCCTTGCGTATTTGGAAAATAACTGAAGAATCTCAGTTGATATACAACGGCCACCAAGATCGTGTTGAATCCGTTAAATTTTTGAATGAAGAAAATTTCATATCGTCTGGAACGGATGGGTAAGCTTAAAAGCTATTTTACATAGAAAAGCATAACGGAACTTAAAATGAACTTTTAGTTCCCTTTGCCTTTGGTCGGCGTTAAAGAAAAAATCGCTACACACCGAAATCCTGAGTCATGGCCAACAAGCAAACGGTGAAGCGAATTGGTTAACGGCCCTAGCCTGCGTAGTTAATACCGACTTAATAGCATCAGGTACGTGGCAAATTAACTTTGAAATTTCTGGAAACTCATTTTTCAACATTTGAAGGTTCTTGTGATGGATTTATACGATTATGGCAGGCCTGCGATCATTATCGGAAATTAAAACAAATACTTAAAATACCCGTCGAAGGTTTTGTCAACTCCTTGACTTTTAATCAGGAAGGTACAAGACTATTCGCTGCGCTAGGTCAAGAGCATCGTCTCGGTCGTTGGATGCGCCTAGCTGAAGGAAAAAATCAAATTGTTATCATCGATTTGCTTCAGCGAAATCAAACTAAAAAAGATGGGAATAAATAAATTTTATTTATTGTTGAATTTCATTAACAATGCAAAGCCTTAGAATTATTCTTAAAATAAAATAAATAATTTTTATATATTTAACTTAAAAAAAAAAACACTATTTATGGCATTGCGTTACTTATAAATTTGGTGTTTTGGTGTTTTCAACTTAAAATGAATCCTCCCCTACTACATCGGCAATTGTAGCCACTAGACGTCGGGCATGCTCTACTGCACAAGTGGCAGTAACTAAACCCAAGTGAATGCAAAACAATTCATAACATTTTATTTTACTGGGCAATGCCTTCGGGAAGCAAACCTCGGTTAAAAGATGATAATAGTCACCGGCTAATAACCCAGGTTCGAATTGACACTTAAATGCCGCTCTAGAGTTAGATGAGGCCATAAAATGCTGCTGCATATCGATGGCCTTAATTGAACCAGTAGTTTGATCCTCGAACCATAAAAAGTATGCATAATTGAACGATTTATCTTTCCACATGACGGTAGTTTGGCCTTTTTTCAAATATTTACGAGTATATTCGACCATAGACCATAGTTTCTCTGAAGGTATTAGCTGATTGGTGTATTTAAGATCGGGGGCAATCATCAAGCCAGACGAACGATTAACGTAAATGAAATGTATAAGTCCAGGGAAATCTTCTAGATAGGCTTCAATGGATATATTGCGTTCTGCCTTAACAGCCAAGAATTCAGAGAACTCCAAGAGCTTGCCTTCCGCCGCAGCGGCTACCTCGGGCAATTGTTGGAAATTCATTGCCGAGCTATCGCAGCACGACAAAGTGAACAATTGTTTAAGATCTTCCATGAACGAGGGTATATTTGATTCTATGCGTACCACAATCTCACGTTCATAAGTTTTCAAGAACTCACCATACATTTTACGTAAATTTTCCCATTTGGCTGAGAACTTCTTCAGGCATGCTTCCAAATCGTCTCCTTTCAATTTTGACTTTTTTAAAGCATCCAAAGTTTGCCGTACAAAGGTTTCCAAATTTTCATAAGTCGGTTTAAGGGCTTCAGCGTCCCCTTGCATTTGCACAGAAATAATTTTTTGGAGTACAAAGAATGTATCGTACATACTACTAGCTACTGGTAAATTAGCATATTCGACTATCTGTATAAGCTGTACGCCCTTTTCCAATTGAGACAGATGAGCTATGCAAGGAATGCAGCCTGAATGGGGATCTTGCGTTAAACCTTGCAAAAATACGGCTACTGAACGGTTTATTGAGCGCGTAGACATTTGCAACGATCTCGTTAATAAAGTGAGAAAAAGCAAATCCGATGGATTAAGGGGTATCGCCGGTTTTGTACTATTTACAGCTACAAATTTATGAGATACAAACATTAAAGCATGTGCTCTCGTATGACCGATTTCCTTTAATTTCTCCAAAGCTGATTCTAAACTTAATTTTACATTTTTTCGTAGTTCGGCACTTATGAGCAGGCGAGGCAAAGCTTCTAGCATTATACTTTGATCCTGTTGCCATAAATAATCCTCATAACATTCCAGGCAACCAGTAAACAATTCTTCCTGCACTTCACTGGCTTGGCTAGCAAACAAATTCGCCCCATAAAAATGCTTAGATAAAGCCATTATCACTCCGACATGCCTTTTTAAAACTTCCACCGGCCTCTGAGCAACCTTCACGAACTGATAGCCTAACAACTCGCCAAATACAAAATTTAAATCAGTCTCACATTGAAAGCTGGCATAGGTGTTATCAAATTGACAATGCATAATGCGTTGGGAATTGATAATGGGACTAAAGATTTGCAAAATTATATTACTGTCTATGGGCGCAGCAGTTGATGTATCGAAGCTTTCTGACAGTAAACCTTGAACCGAAGCAATCTTATAGATATGCTTGGCAAGTTTATCGTTGAATTTATGATAAACCACATCATTAGCATTATTAAATACTATTAAACCATTCATATTGCAAATTATTTCACAAAATCTTAATGCATTTACTTTACAAAAACATGATTTCTTGAAAAACACCACCCAATAAATTGTATCGTAAATTAAAGGCATTGCCAGATACAAATAAATATTAGCTAAACTAGCCGCGAACATAATAATAAATTCAGTGAACATTGTGCCTCGTAGCACAATTATATATCAAGTCAACTTTCTTTCTTCCTTTTTTTGTCAATACCATGTTCTCTACTACTCCATATTTTTTCAGGAAAAGTGTAGTTCTTAGTTTTATAATCTCATTTTTAGCAACAAAAAACACGCTTTATAAAATGTACAGAATGTATAACACGGGGTACGTGGCACATTTCGCACGCGACAGCATTTCAACTTCGTTTTGAACTTGGGCTTGAGACTCTAATTAATTAACAGGTCATGAAGCGTTGCATGCATACATCTATTTTTATATAGTCTTTTCCCATTTATTTTTTCATTATTAATCCGGTATTATTAATCCGGTAAGATCAGCTTGATTTGGTTAGTATTAACTTTTTTGATTATTTTATAGATGGAAATTATTTCTTTAAGAAGTAATGTTTATTTTCAGTTCGATATTATATGGTTTTTCTTTGTTTATTCGGCAATTACGAATGGGGATCAATTAGTAACAGACTTGTTACGTTGCTTTCCGCTACGACTCGCACTATTTTTGTTATGACATAAATAGCTGGCACCATCTGACAGAATGGGTTGTTAACTAAATCATAATAAGTTTATTATTGTGAATAATCGTTTTCCTAAAGAGCATAAAGGAAGAAAAAGGTGATTTTAAACAAAGTGCGTCTTCAAGCACCTTACAAGGCTGTCAAGGTTGTAAATCAAGTTAACTAATCTAAGCTATCTCCTAAAGCGATAAAATATCAAATAATTCCTTATACCAACAAAGAAGAAAGAATGGCTAAACTTATCTGTGAACAAAGCATGCAAGGGCATAAGGGACGTGTTTGGTGCGTTTCATGGCATCCCAAAGGCAATGCTTTTGCTTCCTGCGGCGAAGATAAAACAATACGAGTGTGGTCTCTGTCAGGCTCTAATTGGACCACAAAAACTATACTCTCAGATGGCCACAAAAGGACTATACGGGAAGTTAGCTGGTCTAAATGTGGTGAATATTTAGCTTCGGCTAGTTTTGATGCAACTACGGCTATATGGTCAAAAACCTCAGGTACGTTTTGTCGAGCAGAAGCTAATTGATATATAAAACGAATTTCGTAAATAGGAGAATTTGAGTGTAACGCAACGCTAGAAGGCCATGAGAATGAAGTGAAAAGCGTTAGCTGGTCTAATTGTGGAAAACTTTTGGCCACTTGTTCTAGAGATAAGTCTGTGTGGATTTGGGAAGTTACTGGTGATGATGAATTTGAATGTGCCGCTGTTTTAAATGCTCACTCCCAAGATGTAAAACGTGTTGTTTGGCATCCACATAAAGAGGTCTTGGCGTCCTGCTCCTATGATAATACCATTAAGATGTTTGCCGAAAATACTTTGGACAACGATTGGGATTGTACCGCCACTTTGGAGAGTCATTCAAGTACTGTTTGGGCTATTGATTTTGATGCTAAAGGTGACCGCTTGGTTTCCGTAAGTGATGATCGGACAATGAAAATATGGCTTTCTTATCCACCGGGCAACCCAGAAGGTGTAGCCACGCCCAATAACGATGCAGTATGGAAGTGTGTTTGCACCATAGCAGGTGAGCATTCACGTACTATTTACGATGTGTCTTGGTGCAAGAAAACTGGCCTAATTGCTACGGCTTGTGGGGACGATTCGATACGTATTTTTAAAGAAGACGTTGAAATGTCCACAAAAAATGAGCCGTTAATTACTGTAGCCACCGCACAAGACAAAGCTCACCTACAAGATGTTAACAAAGTGTGCTGGAATCCATCGGTTGCTCATCAATTGCTATCGTGCAGTGATGACGGCACCATAAAGATATGGAAATATGTTGAATAAAAACAGCAAAGGATTTTTGTTTTTTTTGAATTGATTCCATTTAATAAATAAGATAGAAACGGTGTTTGAAAAAGTTTCATTTTGCCCGAAATTGTTCCTGCAGTGTTTTATACAATTTTTTCGCTTTCCTCGGTCCTAATCCGATAACCTGAGACAAACGGTCTTCGCTGGCGTTTATTAAATTCTCTAAATTACCGAAATTTTGTAGCAAGGTAACGGCATCGGTTTTATTAACCGGTTTAATGTTACTTAAAGCAGTTACTAACTGAAATAAAAGTCAAAACGTCAATATTGGGCAATAGATGAGTTTTATTATGTTCCGCACCTTTTGATGAGGATTAGATTCCACTCTTTCCATTATCCAATCCGGTGGACGTTTCTCAAATAATTTGTAAGTTTCTATCATTTTTCCAGCTTCGTCGGCATTCCAAGCTAACATTAAAGTTAAATCCGCCAATAAACTAATTCGCGTTAGGCTCTTCAAAGCGTTGTGAGGTTCTGGGGTATCAATCTGGACCAATAACACTCTTAACTCGTATTGCTTACCCAATTCTTTGAGACGCTGACAAATGTAATCGGGATTTAAATTGTGATATTTTAGAGACAAATACAGAATGCAAGTGGTACGACCCACTACATAATCAGGTATAATATCATCGCGAAACTCTAATGGAGCATTTAATATTGATTTCAAAACCGGATTACCACGTTGTTTGGGATGCACAAGTATACAATGAGGATTGGCTACGGAAGATTTGGAAGTGCTCGAAGACGATGTTTTAACAGTTGGATTGTCTTCTTTTCCTACCAACTGGGAATTTTCCTTTTTGGGTATCTTGGCTGCTGACGGTAACTCCAAGTTAGCTAATGCCATATCAAAGGAATCATCCTGGCCTTTATCCATTTCTACTTTGTACTTGTATTTTGGCTAAGTTAATTGCGTCTATCGGCGGTCTCGGCAATGCGGTCTGACCAATAAACACTTAACACCATTCACAATAGTGAATAGATTTAAGAATATGGTTGTATTTACGTGTGAAATAATAAATAAACATTTCTATGAATATTTTGTGGACTTTCTTTACAATAATTATTCGATATAATATAACGGTACAGTGGAGAATTAATGATGGAGGAGAATGAAGAAAATTATTATCACCAACAATAGCTCAAATCATAAAGTATTTTTCTCTTCTCTACCCTTTTTTTTGCATCTATTTCTATCTATTCCAACGAATGGAAAATGGAACGATTTAATAATGAAAAGGCCGTATTAAACTAAGTGTCTTATAATGAGGTTTATGCCATGACTAGAACGTATTATATGCCATAAACTCCTTATCGCTTTTCCTTTTTTTGATATTTTTTGATAGTAAAAGGAAAAAAAAATTAATTTGGATTTATTTTCTACGTTTTAAAAAAAGCTCTTTTCTCTTTACTTCGTTTATACATTACGGCGATTGCCCGGTAAACGGGAAAAATTGACTGAATACAAATCACGCATTGAATAGATGTTTTTTTTCGCTTTTATACCCTACACCACTTGTGGTACAAGGTATATTAAGTTAGTGCGAACGTATGTAATACGCAGAAGGGCTTAAGATAGATCCACCTTTTATTATACCGATCGATTCAGAATCATTATGTGAATTGATCTAAGCCTATCTTTCCGTCTGTCCATTTAAAAATTTATGTTGAAACCATAAGTCGTAATTTTTGGGATATTTTGCTGAAATTTGGTAGAGTGACGTGTTTTGACTTGATTCAGATTGGTCCACATCTTTAATTACTGCCCTTTCCGAAAAGTCGTTATATGGAAAAAAATTGCAATTTTTAAAATTTCTCGGCAATAGTGGCTAAGTAGTAGTTTTTCGACATTCTAAATTGGTATGAAAACTTCGGACTGTCTTGAGTGCCCTTTCATATAACGCAAAACTGAAGTTCATATGATAAAAAGGTATAATTTTCATTGCATCACGACGCAAATTATATCATAATAGTAATTTAACATAAAAAAAATTAATTGAAGCAAATTTGGACCACGTTATCCTATGTAAGGATTTCACGAAAATTGATCTTTCATAGGGCAGAAAAGTCTACATTTTACTATGTTATGATGAAAATTAACCCATGATGAACTTATTGACATGAAAAATGTTATAAAAAGTACTTCAATTTTTGAATGTCTTGGGCACAACCATTCTAACGGAATGCAAGACTCGATTTGCAAAGAGGTCTAATTTTTACATACACAGTTCCATTATAATGCATTCCTATATGAAAATATGGTATCATTTTTGTGTTCTGTGTTAGGCAATGTGGTCAAAGGATGGCAGTTTACAAGCAACACCTAAAAAAAAAAAAAAGGCCAAGAAAGAAGGTTTTCCACTGTTATTGGGGTATTCTTTCACCGACTTCGCCCGCTTTCGAAAGTGATGTGCGCAGAACGGCCAAGGAGAGGAAAAGTAAGAAGATGATAGCTTCACTTTTCCGGCCAGGAGTACGTTTAAAACCAACATTACGTAGAGATTACAGTTTTACATAAGCTATGACTCCGAAATGCCATGCCCAATTCCTGAATGCATCTTTGTCCCAAATTTAGATTCGCGAAGTTACTTCCCGTTATGGCTAGAGGATTATTTTCTGCTTGTCAGCCTGCAAGGATCGCCATAGTAAGAACGCGTTGGAAAAAGGAAAATAACTAATAGTTTGAGTTGAAAGTTCAAGTGAAGCTAAAAACTTCTTTCTGGTCCTGGATTAGGGTGAAAGCGAATAGAATTTATTCACGTATTGACGACCGTATGTACGTTTCGTGGGTCATTGAAAACATTTACGCTTTCCTTCTTTCTTACCATCTTAGGGCATTTTCTAATAAAGCGATAAGTGTTTTGATTCTTTTAAAATTTTTAAGGGCATTTTAAGCGAACTGGACGCACTGTTGTCAAATGTACTTTATTGACATTTTCTAATGCAAAATAAATGCGTATAAGAGTTAAATTGAATTTTATTCATATATTTAAACATATTTGTGTTGTGTTATGCCGTACATATGAAATTTTACGCACATATTTATCTCATTACAATTTAGTCAATATTGGTTTTGTCGGCACGCACACCTATGTAAATGTATTTTAGAAATTTTGTTTTATTTTTTTTTTTTTTTTTTTTGGTTTTTTT
>KK502413.1:2661597-2672946 GCA_000688735.1 Glossina austeni | reverse complement strand
TTATGAAAAGGATAAATGAATGCAAGTAGAAAGTAGTGGAAATTTTCACCACATTTTTAGGGATTTAAACAACAGCTGCAAATATCGAAATCCCGTGTTTTTGCGCCCCTTTCAAATCGAAACAATAATAATATTGGAAATAGAAAAAATTGTCAACATTAGGCACTGAAGGCACGACAGGGCTTTAGATAAGTAAACAACAAGTGGCACTAGAGGGCTCGCAGGTAACATTTAAACGCCGGCTTTTGGGAAATTCCGATATTGTGTGAAAATATTTGCGGTTCTTTTGTCCTTAACGTATAGCTACAAATACACTTTTGTCACCGTTTTCACAATCAGTTAGCGTTCAACATTCACTAAGTGAACTGAATTTACAGACAACGTTACTATCTAAAATTTGTGTTATATAAATCTTGATTTTCAAGTGGACATCGCGTTTGCTAATACCATGGGTTGCGTTACAAGTTGTGCATGTGCTCACGATAACTACAAATTGGATGCTGATCGTGAAGCTTATAGCGTGAAGCATCCACGACGTCAAGCAACCTATAAACGCAACGATTGCTATGATTCAAGTTCGGGTGTAGCATGTGCTCAATCAAACCCGGCGGGACGTGACATTTCACCAAGAAATGGCTATAGATCCGATGACTCGAAAACATTGGAATCGGAAAGGCAAACAAGCTATAATGTGTTCCCGATGTGTGATGACTTTCATGAACTTGCTGCTATACAAGCATTGCAATGGTTGCAAGAAACTAAATTATTCGACCATGATTTAGAAGATACCACCGATGTATCTACTATTACGAATTCCCGTTTGCTTCGTACTCAAGAGATAAGTGAAAATATATCCATAGACGTTGCTGCGGCGACACTTCAACTGAATAGATCTGATGGCTCGAAAACAATGGAATCCGAACAGAAAACGAGCTATAATGTGTTCCCGATGTGTGATGACTTCCATGAACTTGCTGCTATACAACAACAATGGCTGCAAGAAACTAAATTATTCGACCATGATTTAGAAGATACCACCGATGTGTCTACTATTACGAATTCTCGCTTGCTTCGCGCTCAAGAGATAAGTGAAAATATATCCATAGATGTTGCTGCGGCGACAGTTCGACTTCCACTGAATCGTGTAGAAACTGCAGAATGCACGAAACCTCGTACCAAGGGTTTAATGCCGAAATTTTCATCACCCATATGCGAGAAGCGAAGCCCGGCATCTAATAAATTGTGCATGGGCGGCCGACGCTCTGTCTCATATGAAGAATGGATTAACAACTTGGAAGACGCGATCATGTTATAGATCGCACAACAACGTTGCCCAGACATCTGAAGCGTTGCGTGGACATTGCTCCTCTTTGCGTTTCTCAGCTTATGCGAAGTGTTATTAAACGACGAAGTCGTTCGAACGTTCCTCCCTTCATTCTTGCCACTGTGGCGACTCGACGATGACTATGGGTCATATTCATCCATTTTGACTTAGTTAGATATGCTTTATCGATACCCCGTAGCAGAGAACAAAATTTGTTCTCATTAACCGTGAGGCCATGCCTACCTAATGTTCAAATATTTTTTTATCTAACCTATGATTTGTAGTTTGATGTGCAAAAATTGGATAATTAATAAATATTTTTGTCTTCTTATGTAAATTTTAAAAATCCGCCTTAGTTTCATTGCATCGACACTGATATTGACTCTTAAACACTTCTACGCACACTTCGATGACTTCGATTGAATTGTGCATTGCTTTACGGTAGCTATCGTTCATAAATTCACAAAAATTTGCTTGAGAAACCATTAAGCGGAAGGGCGTTTGCCGCACTGACTTTCATCTTCAAAATGTCTAAAGTAAGTGAGTTTGAAAGTTGGCTGTGACTTTAGGAAACGCTCCTGAGGGGATTTTTCTCGATTAGCGTAAATAGTTCGTTAGGTTTTTCCCATCGATGGGTAAGTTCCTCTGGCTGATCAATATACTCAGAATCACTTGTTCTCGTCAAAAAGCAACGCTAGTCTACGGATAGAAAATTTCCTTTTTAGATAAATTTGCGACCCATAGGTTAGTGTCTGTCGAGAATATTAAATATTTCTCTTATTATACCCAGCGCCGAAGCGTTAAGTTTGCCAGAAATGATGAATTTGTCTCACAGAGGACGCAAGGGGGTGGATTTGTAATATTCGAATGAATGTTGAAAGAAGCGTAGTTTTCAGGTATTATCACGAGAATGAATGAATTGTTGCATTAGGTGAAGTGGTTCTTATATAAGTCGAAATCAAAAGAAACTCTGTAGTCCGTCGGTGTATAGTCTCCTAGCTTTACATTTACCCTCTGTTTTGATAAATAAGTGCACTGGTGAAGTGCAGTAGTGATTGAGAGGCACATCTTGGTATGATTTGCTTATGCTGTAAGATCGTAGTCTGAATCATGTCAAAAGATTGCCCGGCTAAGAATAGTAAAGAGATACATGACGAGAGAAACTAACATAATTTGTAGTTAATGTCTAAAGCTTTAAGTAGCAGCTGCGTTTTCTTAAAGAAAGAAAAAAAAAAAGCGAATTTTTAAGCTTAATTTAAAAAAGAAGAAGAAGAAGCTTAATAGTATCAATAAATATGCACAGTTAGCGCAATTAGCGGCAAAAGGAATGCAACGGTTTTCCAAAACAAATATCTTTCCATAAATCGTTAAAAAGGAAGCAAACGATAACCTAATGAAAAATAACAAGTTTAAGGTCTTGTAATAAACCCTCGGACATAAGCCTAACAATTTTATCAAATCTTCAATGTGTACTTTTTTCCATCTCTGACGGAAGAAATCAGTCGGTAGTCGACAGGGCAAGAAAAGGCAAATGGACGTACGTGTAGACAAATAGAGATCAACGCAAGATATAGAGGCGAACAAATAGCTAGCTGGAGAAGCGATCTAAACTCGAAAAAATATGCATTTGTTCGACTCGATCGGGATATTTTAGGATTTCTACTCCTCCCTTCTCCATATCAATCGAAAAATAATTACTAATACTTACAACTATTAGTGAATTATTGAGAAGAAGTTCAACTCGCTACCATCCATACCTTTCGAAAATCATAATGAATTACTTTTGTACTCATCGTAGGGCACGATAAGAGCATTTTTTTTTTGTCGACAAAAGCTTAAGGGTCCATATAAAGTATCCATGTTCTGGATAGATTCGAGAACGTCCGTCTTTCTGTCCGCCCTTTTTTCATAGAGCGTGCGATAAATGGGTCAGTTCGGTCAAACCGTATGCTGGGAATACAATATAAATGGAAAACATCTTCAGTTTCTATAGTGTAAGGCACTCGATTTTACATGATTCCCAGGCCGATTACATCGCGATCGAATTTATGTAAGAAATCTTAAATGATGGCGTAGTTCAAGCGAGTTGATCGCTTTCATTTGATGTTTATTGCAGCAAATGCTCTTGCACGACACGGTTTACGAATTAATTTCGAGGTTTATTAAGAGATGCAGTTTTCCGTTCAAGGGCACTAAAAACTATTGCACCCGGAAAACAAAATAATGTCAGCGATTATGGCGACATAATGTTATGCTTTATAATTAAACCGCCACACAATTCTCTGTGAATCACTGAAATTGTCATAGCGGTACACGTGCACAGTATCTTTTGACTATTAACTCAGATCAATCGCAACTTAGGGAATAGCTAAGTGCTTTCTATCTTCTAAGATGTAAAAGTCACTAAGTATAAAATTTATTTTAAATCCTTTGGTTTGTTATTATTATCAGTCATAATGTCTGCAGCGGTCCCTTAAATTTTATATAGCCAATCACAGTTCATTAGTGTGTCTGTTCGCGCTCGCCTGATGGCAAAAATGCAAATATCGAGCTGAAACTTAGCAGAACCGTTGGAAGCTCTTGCCAAATCGGTTAGAGGGCACGCCCATAGGAAAGGAAAAACTGAAAGCAACTCTGCTTTTTGATTCCTTATTATTCTTACTATTATATCCGTCACTATTTGCGGTACAAGGGTATATGAAGTATGTACGGATGTATGCAAAACCCAGATACACTTTAGATAGATTCACCTTTTATTATATCGATCGATTCGGAGTCAATTTTTAATTCGAATTAAGCTTGTCTATGCGTCCGTTTGTCCCATTCTCATGTGTTTAAGACACAAAACGCAAATTTTTGAAAAAAATTTAATACACTGACGGTGTTCTGGGTCAAGGACAAACGCAATTGAAATAACTTCGGATCGAATCACTTTTTCGACATTTTTACATATAACGTTGTATGAATAGCGTGTAGAGTGTGTAATGATGTTATTAGCTTTGTCTTTTTTTTTTTTTTAATTAATAGGAATCTGGAAATAAACTTTAAAAACTATCGACTTTCCTTAGCTTTTATGACACAATTTTGTCATTTGGTTTACAAATAACTGTACTTTGCATTAAATATATCCACTAACTAATCCAAAATATTTTGCCTTAAAAAAATCCCACAAGTGTTCAACTAATTTGTTAACTTGTTTTTTAAGTTTTTACAATGTATATATATATACGTATATATATGTATATATATATGTATATATATATATATATATAAACTAAAAAGTTTTATAATAAGTGAGCTTTTAGTTTTTGTCGTGTGTTCGCTTATATCTTTCGACCAAGGAGCGTTATATTCAGTAGATCGCCAAGTTCGCGAAATCAGTTAACGCAAAGTTTTAAAACTAAACGGTCTTTCAATAAAACGTTTAAAAATTTTTCTTTATATATTTATTTTGTTGTTTTTTTTTTTTTATACAAAACGATTAAATATCAAGCAAGCAACAACAATTTTGTATGCCTTGTAATTAATTGCATTTTCCAGCATTTATTTCTTGTGCATATAAATTTTATTTGTTTTTGTTGTTCGCTATTTTTATTTTTACTTTTTCTTTTTCTTTCTTTTTTTTTTTTTTTTTTTTTTTTTTTTTATATCAAAAACCAGTAAACCATGTAACATATTTCTTGAATTCATTAATATTCGAAATCTCTCTTCGTAGCCCGCTCTTTCATAAGAAGCTCAGCGTATATATATAAATACTAGCAAAACAATTCCAACTCTCAGCAGTAATAATAGTAATAATAAGAGAGCGACAAAAAAAAAAAAAACAGAAACATAAACATAAACATAAATAAATAAAAAAAAAATTCATCTTCATAATGAGAAATTTCATTTTAAACGACAAAACCAAAAGCAAGAAGAAGAAGAAGAACAACAACAATAGCAGCAGTCTAAGCATTTACATTAATTTAATTGTATTTTTATTAATGTGCGATTTTATTGTTGCCGCTACGACGCCCATGCTGTTATACAAACGCAAACCAGATGATAAATATGAAAGAGGTAAGCAAGAGTAAGTTGCAGATCCTACGCATGCATGCAACGCATATATTTGCCGCGTATGAGCATTTATGTCAGTGACAAATAATTTATCACACACAGTAATATTATATTTATTATGCAATAATTAATCATTATTTAACAATTAATTATAGAAATTGCAAAAAAAGAAAAAAAAAAGAAAAGAAAACAGGGGTAAAGTACAATAACAATAATTATAAAAAAAAATAAAATATAAAATTTCATTGAGTTTAGAACGAATTTTCGCGTATGCATTAATTGGTCGTTTTTGCTTTTCATTTTTCGAAAGTGAAGACCAACAACTTTTCCCTTTCAAATATCTGTATATATATATATAGATATATATATGCGTATAAATCTGATCAATCACTAAAGTATGTAGTACGGTAACGGCCAGAAAGAAGAACAAGTGAAGAAGAGAAATGATATAGGAAAGTGGCCGTAGCCCAGGGGGGGGGGGGGGGGTCTGTGCGCCCACTCGGTTATTGTTATGCCTTTCGCGGCTGAACTATGACCCGAGTGAACTCTGGCGGTTCTTACCTACACGGCTACTCCTGCCGGAAATACATAATGTAATCTTTCGAATGTAACGTGTTCTCTAGGAGTAAGTATCAGTGTATAAAAGTCAGTAGCAATGCAAGCTATATACTTAATAAATATGAATCCGCACTTATGGATGCTAGTGTGCGTTAGGCTTCTACTTTTAGATTATTCCAAATTATTTACCCACCACCGAAAGACGTATTTATATTATGTCGATCTAATCTTTTCTTTATTGCATTAACGAAACTTTGCATAACAGAAACCATAAAATGTATATATTTCTCATGATCTTACTAAGTATAGAGTCTCTCGATCTAATCAATTGCCTTAACTCTCTGTGATTAGGACTGTCGCGAAAGATTAGAATGTAATCTGCTCCAACTACGCTGCTACGAAGCTAGAAGAGAGAATGTTTTCAAGGTTTTAGTCCAAACACTTATCATAGCCTTCTTCAATTCAGTTAGGATAGCGCTGAAAAATACAGTCTGAAATGGGGGGACACGCCCGCAGATACGTCCTAGCAGATGGGAGGCTAGAATTTAACTTAACGCAACATTAAAAATTGATCTCGATCGACTTGCTGAAGCCCTTAAAATTAATTATTTATATTCTTTGCCTATTCAGGCGGTGCGAATAGAAGTTTGGGTGCAATGCCTAGAAAATTCGGTCTCGACTATTGAACTAAGTTTTAGAGTGAGGCAACGAATATAATCTTCAACTCGGCAATCTAGCCGGTTTAAAATGATTTCTTTCCGATTTTAGAGAGGCAAACAGGCGAACTTAGTTTATTCGATTGATCCATTCACGCGGAATTTAATTGACTAAGAATAGAAAGCAAATAGTGGAGATTAAATTCTTATCTTTGGAGATTCGCAATAACACGAATAGAGTTACATTGAATATAATAATTACGTCAAAGTTAACCTTTGAAGACAATATTTTATGCTCATGGATTGGTATCATCATTTCACACAATGGATGAACGTGACTCTATCGATTCTTATTATTCAAGTGGAGTTTAACTTCATAGACGTAGAGTAGCAAGAAATTTCAAATGCAGATACGCGACTCTAAGGAGAAGAAAAACCAACATTTAAAATCAAGTTCGATGTGTTAGACATGAGTTTGATCCGCAAGCAGATGAGAAAGAATGAAAACAAAAAACTTTATTTTCCGCGAAATTTGATCTTTTGCAGAAAGCAAAGGAAAGACATTATTTCGAAGAAAGTATTGCCAGGGTGCATGCATCTTCAAGGGGCGTACAATGAGCCTGAGTAAATCGATAACACTATAGCCGATAGCTGATGAGCTCGTTCGTCCGGGAAATTCCCTTTGGTATTTCTTAGCACTTTCATTGGCAAGCTGCTTATGAGCAAATGCTATATCCTTTACACGTGTACCGTTTTCGGTACATGCTAATTATTTTCACTTGCATTTATCTTATAATGTTAGATGTTCGACGTTAGGGTGTCTAGAATTCACCATAACATGCAATAACACTTTTTTTACACTTTCTGTTTTATTTACATACAGATTTAGTGGCTGTCTCTTCAACGGTTATACCGCTGAAAGTGTCGGAAGTTGGTTATGGTTTCGCTGGTACACCGAGCGATGGGTATAAACAGCGCTATTTAAAAAAATTACGCAAAAAAGTCCAACATAATTATAATGGAACCGACAGTGAATTTACAAAACCGGATACATTAATTACAAGTAAGTATTTACGCAGACTAAGAAAAGCATTTAGAAAAATTGTAGAAGAATTTTTTAAAAACTCACCTCTCATACGATGCAATGCAATGTTAATTAAATATATCTGAAAACAGAAAATAGTAAGTAAATCTTAAGTGATTTTTCAAAAAAGAAAAATGTGTTATGAAAAGAAGCTGTTAAGAAATTCATATATGCCTGAGGCATTTGGTCGTGACTAGGCTAACTTAGGTTAATGCATTCGTTACGCAAAGTTCGGTATTTTGGGAAACTTGAGCATATGGATCATGTGGATCCGTCGAGATAAGATCTGTTTAGAAGACCCATTTTGTGTACAATTTCAGACTAAAATTTTTTAAGAATTAGAAGAAATCGTACTTCTTTGCCTATATAAGAAAAACTTTAATTAAATTAAGAAAATTGAATTAAATTAAATTTTAAAATAATAGTTTTTATTAATTTTCTTCAGCAATGCATGCAAGGTATGCACGGGCAACTGCACTGAGCCGCTAAAGCAAAAGCGGAAAATATCTGATTACTCTTTAGTTCTTTTCGATACCTTCGTTCCCCTCGTAAGTGATTAAAAACCGGCGAATATTATCTGCGTAATTTTGTTATGGTATTCACTCTAAATACTATCAAAAGTGCTGGTATATTAATCTTTTCATATTCTTTGTTGCATGTAAAATATTGCAACGGAAACTAAATGAGAAAATTTTGCAAAATTTAATAATTTTATCCATCAACATGATCTCCCGTCCAGTCAATCAGTTGAATGCTTCTCTATTGCTTTAATATTTCTGTGTGGAATAAATTTTCGCGTTCATGAAAATGTGTTCTCTAATATGATCTCATCTTGAAAGTGGGATGAATGCGGTAGAAAAGCGCGCTTCGATTAATGCCGTTATTAATGCCGTAATTGTTAACATCGATTAGCGACACCTTGCGTTCGTTCCAATGGGACTCAGCTAACTCTTGTAATTTCACTTTTGGATTATTGAGAATAATTTTCAAAATTCTTTTGCACGTTTTTTCTGCACATATTTGCACGAAATCGACATTTTGTTATTTCCGTTGGCAAAAAGTTGTCATTACGTTTTACAAGCCAACGCTTTGTTGGAATGAAATTTTTCTATATCCAAAATAGATATTTAATCAAAAGTCGAAATCCCGGATTTTTCCATAAAATGATAGCTCGTGAACAAGCGATGGAAATGACATCAAAAACTCGTCCATTGACGACGAAAGGAAACTTTGTAAAATAAAAGGGATTTTCGTTAAAGACGATAGCTATGCGTTAGTCTTTAGAATTGTAATCCGATATGCTATATACAACACAATTGTGTTGAAAACATAAATGAATGCCAAATGGCCATACGGACCAAAAACAAGAAAACAAAATTGTCGCAAGCAAGACAGAATTGAAAAACCTATTCAACTAAAATGAATGAATCACTGAGAAATCGGGCATATATGTTACTCATCGCACCAGGGATTGAAACTGGACCATGCTGGTGTGTGCCACGCATCCTGGCTCCTAGACTATACGACAGCCAATCATTCTACAATAAGCTCCTTTCAAGTTTTTAAAGTGAAGAAAGAAGAAGAGATATTTGCGATTAAAAAAAAAAAATGATCTCTTGAAAAAAAAAAAAAAACACTTTTCTAAAAACTGAGTTTTGAACCCGCGCCCTCAATGATGCTATAATTGCTATCATTGGTAACGTAACATAGCTTATGTTCTTATGGCAAATATTTTCGATAATTAATTAAATAAAAATAGTCATCCAACAATTCAATCTCAGGACTGCATGTTTAACTTAATTTCATAAAATAATAGAAAAAATTCCAATAATTGTAAACTGATGGACAAGCTTAGGGGTTTGTAGCTGCTCACATATATATATATATTTTTTTTTTTTTTGCTCACCGAGCAGGAGGTAGAAAATCTTCGGAAGCTACTGCTAGTTCTTAGTAGCAGCATGCACGTTGCGCCATCCATGGCGCTTACGTACTAAAAACTATCCCCCCACACACTTCTGCTACCATCCTCCTCCGCGGGGCCACCGTTAGGTATTACTTCGCGGAGGCTGGTTGTCATTAGCACGCTACCGATGGTGGGACCTCAGTGGAATACACTATTGGCTACCACTCCCTCTGCTCTCCATCCGCTGTCTTTCAAGCCGTCGTAGTTTTTTGAGCACTGTGCGTACAAAGTCGCCTACTGTGCTCCAGACATCTTTGCTGACAGTTAACTTTGCCAATATCTCACTCGTCTTTATATATACATGTATATATATGTGTGTGTGTGTGTGCGTGTGAAAGATAGTTCATTCCGGTGAAGGCAAAAAGCAAAACTAAATCAAATCGATTATGACAAAATACTACGTTTTTCGCGGTAATTAAATGCTAAGAAAGTTGAGGGAAGAACGTAAGGGCAGCAAGACGAATAGTGGAGATTGGGAAAGGATTGAAATCAAACTCGTGAAAGTTAAAAATAAAAATGCACATTTGTCGAGTAAATATAGAGCTGACATGAATAAACTCATTCAAGTGAATGGTTTTCTATACCGTTGCGCAATAGGTAACGAATGACAATCTTGTGGAGGGTTCATCTAAATCCTGCACATACTAAACTTTGAAAGGTCAGAAAAATACATGGCGAAAATGTAAGCAAAAAAAAAAAAGAAGAAACATGAGACGCCGAAAGAAAAATTATTATGATTATTATTTTTGTTCCCGAAAATCGGTCAGTCAAGAACGATACAGTTGGACAGTTGGACACTTCTTAAATATTTCAATGCAATGTGTGCGTCAGTTTTCCTGGTAGTCTCATCATTTGCTTCAAACTTTCTTCCCTGTAACATTTTTTTGGAGAATGCTGCAGGGTGTGGCAGCAATTTGAACTCGCATTCACATGATTTCGCTTTGAGATAATTGGAAACGTGGTGTGGCTTTCGACAGCAGCTTTCTCATGTCAAAATTCGAAGAGCTTGCGCTATCTTCGGGTGCGAGCTAACAAGTTCCTTACAAGTTCATGGTTTGTCAAGTTTTTCTAATATAACCGCCGCTATATGGGGGTTAGCATCGTTTCGGGATTTGTACCGCTTCGCTTAGATGATCGGCCGACCATCGATAAATGATTGTTTTCGGTAGCGGAGAGATGCCAGAGAGCTGTGAATTGTTGACCGACGTAATCAGCTCGAATTTTTGAGTCGACTTCACTATTGTCATTTGTTCGTATCATTTTGACTCGTGTACTCGTGCACGCACATGACAATCTCACGTAATTATTAGTTTAAAAAAAAAAAGGTAAACGTTGAACGTTGTTTCTGTCTCAGTTGGTTAAGCTAATGTCATTTTAAATAACATAACAAGCATAACACTTAAAAGGAGGTCATCAGCTTTTTAAAAAGTTTTATTTTAGTTTTATAATAACGAGACATAGCATAACATATTCAACATAACTAATTGTTGTTGTCTACCCACGCAAACGTGAAACAAGCAAAACAACTTTAAGACTCAATGAAAAAGAAAAAAGAATGTTTCTCAAAACTTTTAAGTATATATATATATATATATATATATATATGCATGATGTGTTTTTAATAATCAATGATTTTTGAGAATAATAAAAAAAAAAAAAAAAAAAAAATAAAAAAAATTTTTTTTTTTTTTTTTTTTTTTTTTTTTTT
>KK502413.1:2648614-2659215 GCA_000688735.1 Glossina austeni | reverse complement strand
ATATATATATATATAAAATATATATATATATATATAAAATATATATGTATATATATATAAAATATATATATATATATATAAAATATATATATATAAATATAAAAATATAAATATATATATATATATATAAATATATATATATAAGTATAAAAATATAAATATATATATATATATATAAATATATATATATAAGTATAAAAATATAAATATATATATATATATATAAAATATTTTTTTTTTTTTTTTTTTTTTTTTATATATATTGCAACGTTATACTAGGGCTTATTCTATTTAGTACTTTCATTACCGATTTAGTATCGTGTTGCCGCAATTGTAACCTTCACTGAGTCGATAAGACGCCTTCGACACCTTATCCAACCAATCCTTATCTTATTCTGAAGGCGAGATCGTGGCAGCCGGCCATTTCAACGTTCACAACGAAAACTGATTACGCCATTGTACCCATAAGTGCGGAAAGACGCTATGCAGAGATTTATGCCAAAGATGATGAAGAAATTAAGTAAAATTATGTTAAATGACCGGTGAATGAAAGTGCGGAAGCTCCATGTACACGGTACATGGACTAAAATCTTGGACATAAGAAAACGCGTTGCGAAATGAGTAGATGAGGATTTTTTAATCAATTGTTCGACAATACTGCAAAGCCAAGTTTATGTATCGGTTTATAAGATGGATCCGTCACTTCACACTTGAGACGAAGGAATAGTCAAAACAACAACTAAATGGGAACAATTTTTTTTCTTCAATTCAATCTGTTCGCGAAGTTATGACGTCAGCTTGTATTGTTTACTTACGACATCCGATTCGCTAGAGCGAAGCTCTTTGATGAAAAAATTGATTGGCGATAAAAAAATATGCGAAAAGCGATGACGTAGAGCTTGCGTGATCGAGGCTTATTGAAACTATTCTCGAGTCGAAACTATTGAATGCAACTGGCAAGACCGTAACGAGCCTGGAGCAAGGACTATGTTGGGAAAATAAAGGTATTTTTTCTGAAGTTTCTTGTATTGTCTTTGCCAGGTCGAGTACTTCTGAAACTGTTCTCGTATCACTCGTATATACTGGTAAGTAGGAACAACTTTTATGCAACCTAACCTAACTTGATTTGCCTTGAAATCGCACTACAAGTTTTACTCTCTTAAGCATCTTACTGCTGAACGTAACTAAGATGCCATGTTAGTTATCAGATGAAATAAATTTAACTTTTAAACTTAAATTTTATATAGCGATTGCTTGTGCACATATATGTGTTTTCATAACTCGTTTCACTCAAAAGTTATTGCTAACGTTTATTAATGAACAGCGACTACCTTCACAAACAACTAAACAAATATGTATGAAAAGATATCGTATAACCTTCGAAAATTGACTGAAGTGCATGCAATGCTTTCGAAACGAAATGAAAATTCTTGGAATAAGAAAAAAGAAAAAATTCTTCAAATTAACAAAAGGAGTGTCTAGGGTTCTCGTTACTTTAAGAAAAGACGAAAGACGAAAGACGAAACACGAAGGACCATCAAACGAAATGCACGACAAATCTTAAGAATTTCAACAAAAACAAGTAAGAAAATTGTATTCGGTCGTGACCGAATCTTTTATACCCATCACCGTTATCCTAGAAAAAGAGAAAAACCGGAAAAGATCTATATTTTTATGCTCCATGATAGGCAGTGGGCGCAGCCGATTTGTTGTTCTATTTTCAAACTAAAAGTTTTTGTCGCTTAAGTGGATGTGTGGGTGTTTTAGGCGTGACATGTGAAAAGTTTAGGTCCCTCCCAAATTCTTTTGCAAATTTGTAGGCGATATTTTTATTTTCGCTAAGGGGAAAATACTACACTGTTGTGCAGACAGAGAGATGGGCGGACGAAGGGATGGACATATTTAAGTGCATTCCATATTTGAAACTGGGTTTTTTGGGAATCTTGTTTGTTGTGCCTTATAAACGTATTGAGAAAAAAAATTAAATTTTGATATACTATAATATTGGGTAGGCGTGACCAATTCTTTCCATTCTTGTCAACGAGCTACAGCATACATTCATCTGCTATAGTTTATGAGTAATGAGCAAAAAAAGCAATTTTTCATTCCTAGTTCTCAGTTTCCGTGGTAATGTGCTGTGTGGGTGTGTCCTTCGATCGTTTTGGCCCATTTTCAATACAAAAGGTGCGTGCAAGAACTTCCAATGTTTCTGCGAAATTTCAAGTCGATATAGACGGTGTACAGAGTGACAGAACACGGACATACGGACAAACGAACATGCTTAGATCGATTTAAAATTTTATGCTGATCAAGAGTATACACATTTTGTGTTGCTTCTGAAGCTTCCTTCTGGGCGTTGCAAACGGTTTGACAAAATTAGTACACCGTCCTCCCTGTGATGGTGGGTATAAAAAGAAATTACTGTTTATTAAGTTTTCAGTGCTTGAAGATGAATAGGTAACCGGTTTTTTAGCTTAAATTTGTAAATCTCACAAAAAGAATTATATCAAGAAAGGTCTTAAACACTCTCTACTGCTACAAAAATTTGTTCGCTTTTTATAACAAAATAAAATTTAATTCGATAGAAATAACAAAGAAATGTGTCGGTGTTCTTATCAGCTAGAAATAGTGATGTAAATGCGCGTTTAAGTTAAAATCAACGAATGCGATTCTTACAAATTTCGAAGGGAATCCTTGGGTTGGGTGGTATAAATCAATTACAATTACAATTTATTCCAGTAATTCTGGATATCTCTCCTTCTTGCCATAACCTATTTCCCTCTATATCGTATGTAGTCAATATCGGTATGAATTATCGAATCCTTTGCAGCAAATCGATATACAACAAGGTTTTAGATGATGTCGTCGATATGGGTTATGCGAGTCAATCACTGCCTCACAAAACGAAGATCATTAATATCGTAAATTAATTGATTGAGTTAGTTAGGCTCGACATACATAAATCTCCTTCCTTCCTCGACAAAACAAAATAACGGGATTCTTAGCGAATTGAAAATGTTTTGAATGATTTTCATTGAAGGTACACGTGAGCAGTTTTCAATTACGATTTAAATTTAATTATTATTAACTTTAGTCAATCGGCCGTACTTTTGATGATCTTTGCATTAATTTTTAAATACGTAATATACGTACGTACGTACGTAAATATGAAATCAGAATTCGTCAATAGATGGCCCTAATGTCACGCTTAGAGGACATGCATGATTGAATTTAATTTTTTTTTTCTCCGATATATCTTCGATATCTGGCAATAATATGCAATCATAATCCCCAAGACATATCGGAATGTAAAAATACCTTTTCTAACAACGAAAATATCGAGTTTTGTGCCAAGTAAAGGACATTCGCCAACAGCATTTTCTCTGTGCCCGAACGCTGCGAACAACAGTTCAGTTTGAATTGTTCGCTGCCCCGAAAAGGCAAGACAAGGTAATTTTTTTATATAACATCCATCCATCCATCCATCCATCCATCCATCCATCCATCTATCCATCCATCCATCCATCCATCCATCCATCCATCCATCCATCCATCCATCCATCCATCCATCCGTAGGCAAAATTGATTCCCGATACGTTGGAAACACTCTACAGGAAAAGGTTAGTCCATGCGGCTTATTCACAAAACTCGAGTCTTTCCAATTACTACTTGTTTGCGCAGATGGAACACCTACTTGTCTTGCAGGGCTTTGCTTCTTACGAGAATGATTGGGTTTTTCTGGCGCGGCATCCTTAAAATGAGTGCTTATTCTATATATTTTTCTATAGTGAAGTTTTGTATGTATGTCCTTGGTATGTAGGGAAATGAAGGAGACTAAAACAGTGCATGAGTTTATGATTGGAAAGTTGAGTATGTAAATGTGTACAAAATTGATTTTAAAAAGTCTTCTCACAAACTTAATTCGAGCAACTAATGTTAATGATAATTAAATTTAAAACATAACTAAATAATTAACGAACAAAGAAGATAATAATTAAACGAACGCCAAACGTTCGTTTTCGTATTCGTGTAATGTTCGAAGACGAGTTTTGAGTGAGGAAGCAACTACAAGCTTGTGTTTAACAAAACGTATATTTGCAAGTTATATAGCGATGACTGACTGTGATAGGAAAAAATGCTGCTTTTTCCTATGACTAGTGACCGATCATAACTAAAAAAAAATACGGCTCAAAATTTCGAATTCTTTTCATAACTACTTCCGCATAGCTGAATAGATAAGAAGCCGCATAGTCGGATACGATAGTCCAGTACGATAGACCACATTTTAAGTACGATTTGCACGAATACTCGATCGGTAATCGGTTGTGGCCACTTCCTAATACGACATTCTTAAGAACTCCGTTTTTATTTTGTATTTTTAATTGTAATATTTTATCTCTTATGGAACTAAGGCGTTTTCTAACCGGTAATTAACGGTTAGAATTAATTTCGGGGTCGTTATAATCGCATTGATAGCCGTGGTGGACGAAGTGTCGAAAATGTTTATAAATTTTATAATAATTTCGTGTCAAATAAAACACCAAAACCAAGATGGATGAGATGATCAGTGATGAGGAGAATTTATTGATTACGAGCTACGCTCAAAAATTGATCGTCATCTTGCTCAGCAATCATTTTATGATATAATACAAAGGTAGTGTGTATTGGAGCAATTTCATGTTTTCAAGACGACGGCCGCGACCGATGTGCAAATCGTATTAATAATCGATTCATTAAGAAGCAATTCTCGATCTGTTTTTTTGAATTGAATTTTTATAGAAAATAAAAAAAAATATAAATTTGTGCAAAACTATTTTGTGTAAATGATTAAAGAAACACTCGTTTCAAGTATGTGTATGTCAACACTAACTTTGTTGTTGTTCTATATCTTTAACAATATTTCAGCTAACCATCTCTACTTAATAAAAGTATAAATGTATTATATAACATAAGATAGAATGACTGAAATGTATAACGGATATGTCAATGAAATAGAAGACCACTTACATATACATACATATACATGCATATACATGTATCGAATAATGAAAGTAAGGTTGATTCTTCTAAACAATTTTATATGTGTGTGTTTATGTGTGTTTGTGTGTGTATTTATGTTTATGGTATGAAAAAAAAAAATGGTAAAATAGTCGATGGAAGAGATAAAACTAAAATTGGTTTTCTGACTTTATTTTGTTTTTATTTTTCAATAAACGCTTAAACATTGCAAACTCAAGCTCGTCAACGAAAGTACATAAGTGAAAATCGTAAAAGCATGAAAATGAAAGTACATACAAATAAACATAAATGTGCTAACAATATGTGTTTCTCTCAACGTATAATTTCAGACACTTATACACTATAGCAACCGAGAAAGTAACGATAAATACAACAGGAATTTATACATGTGTTGTTAACATTTGATGACGGTAACGATGGCGACGACGATGATGATAATAATAATAATAATAATGATGATGATGATGATAATAATGATGATGATGATGATGATGACAATATGTTGCTTAAATGCCTAGCTTTTCTGTGCGCCTTTAAAATAGTGTACGCACGCCTGTAGATATGTATCTTTAAGTTTGCATCATAACATTTTCTATTTTAGCCTACATAACTGTCAGTCATTTAACACTTTATTATTTACAAAGCACACTCCCTGCCTTCCATCAACATAAACATATTTAGCTTTCATTTTTCACGCAGGCTGTTACAAACAGTTGATTAAAAAACTAGCGTTAGTTGACAACACACATTATGCAGAGCACACACACACACACACACACACACACATCCACTATGTGCATGTGTATAGTTAACACGTAGATGCTTGTTTGTAAATAAAACACAACAGCGCATTATGCCATATATTAAGGCTAAACTATATACTACAACTATAGAAGACGGATGTACAGACACGGCTAACTGTAGCGAAGGTCTTAAATCAACATTTGGAATTTTGGTGTTCTTTTAAATGGTTTCGGCCATTTTTTGTGCTTTTCATTTCATATGTGCAAAAATCAGAGGAAAGATGTCTTCCAACATGAATTGTTGCGCTAATATGTAGAACATTGAAAACTTAATGTCAACATGTCATAAGCAGCCATCATTTATCAAATAAACAAGCTTATTAAGGATGGTAGCAAATAATAAAATGCAATTTGTGCCTTCTAATGGAAAAAATAAAAACACAACGAAATAAACTTTATATATATATATAAATCTGAATGACGCAATAAATGGCAAGAAAAAAAAAAAAAAAAAGTCCTGCAAATTACTTTTAATAACGAGTATAGAAAAGATTTAAAGTGAAGCATAAGAATGAAAATTTTAGCTAACAGAACAGATTTTATAAAATATAGGCGTGTCAATTGATCGTTCAAAATTATCACAAAATATATCACAAAAATGTGTTCGCATAAATTTATATATGCAAAGGGCGTTGTAGGTTACGTATTATTATTTATCAATTTTCATTCTATTCGGTGATTTTATCACTTTAACCTTTAAATGCATATTGTTGCCAATTGTCCACATTCCACGTTTCACTTAATTAATCAATAAATTATGATTATTATATCATCGATATCCGTAATTCCGATTGAATAAATGACATGTGTGCCAGTGTGCGAATACATAACATTGCTGATGTGCAAAATAAAATAATTGTACACGATAATCGTATCCGCGGAAGGTCTGATTTTTGAAATTAGAACAATTGAAGTGAAATAATCATAATTTTCTAAACATTCTATACTCAACTACTGAACTATATCTGGCCGCGACATAATTGAATTCACTCGTTTAATACAAGTCGTATAGCGTATTGTAGGTAACGCATGTCGTATACGCATTAAATTAAATTTTTATACAAAAAAGTAGCATTTCATACGTAACAGTACTTAAGTACTGTATCTCATTGATATGTGATTGATTGGTTGATAATTGTTGCAGTTCGACTTATCTGATTTTTCATCTTTACATATATAGACCTATAGGGAAATAGAGAAATTTAAGGTAGCGTCGTATTATCATAATTCAAGGATATCAAGGAATTCAGTTTTTCGATTGTCATAAACAAAAAGATTGGGAAAAATTCAAAGTCTATATATTTTTAGTAAATTGAAGGCTCAGTACTTGCTTTGCATAGTACCTCGACGTTTTCGTATTATCGCACACGTGGCTATGGATGGAACAAAGCCATTTTTAAGGGGTTCCTATGACGATCAATTAAGATTTTTAGGAGATCTATGAACAAATTATATACAGAAACTTATATTTACAAATGATTTTACCGCTCGTGTCCTTTTGAATGTTACGATTCAACTCGCTTGACTCGACTACTGCTTGTCTACGAGTTATAAGTGACTAACTTCATCGCGATATGTTTGTGTTAACTTGTGTGCTTTTTCCTCTGAAAATTCTGCTAATTGCTTTTAATCTTTTCAGCAATCGCCAGCGGCATGAGCCAGATAAGTCGTCCTGAATGTGTATTTGGTTTCTTAGAAACTCGGCTGGTTTTTATACAAACTGAAATCATCAAACCTACGATTCTCATAAAAATACATATATAAAAGCATGTATGACTGACTGTATGAGAAATCTGTATATGTGCTGCAGTTATTTACAGCTTATGTAATAAGTCACTAGTGCGTATTTGCTGTTTATGAAGCTGAAAATTCGCCGAAGCCCTTTAATTTTTGCTTTAAATATTATTAAGCTATTTATTTAAATTTTATTAAATATTATGCCCACATAGCACAGGATACAGTTACTGACACTTTTAAAAGTCCTGCAAAAAGTTTGTTATTCATTTTCTTTTTTTACCTCCACCATCGAAGACTGGACGTATGTTAGTTGCATTAAAACGGTTACAATGCCCAAAAGGCAGCTTCAAAAACCCCTTCAAATGTATGTAAACATGTCCGTCTGTCTGTCGGGTCTTTCCTTTTTCTGCTTGCCAACTTCGATGAAAGCCATAGAAACTCGGTCTAAGGACATGCCCACAGTACAATATAAAGTGTCTTCTGAATCAAAAAATTGGATATTTTTTTTTCATTAGTCATAAACGGCGATTGAAATGAGCGAATCGTGTCGAACTGCCATGAGATTCTGAATTGATTTCGTCAAATCTGGCTACTGGTGCTTGTGGATTATCGTGGCTTGAAAAATGACATACAAAGCTTCAATTTGATATAAGTATTTTTAGATTATGTTCTTAGATCAATTTTAGTAATAGACACAACTCATGTACAATCGACTCTATAGTTTATAGCTTAAAACAAAAAAAAAATAAAATAATCTCGAAAAATATCTACAGAGTTAAGAAAGCCTTTGTATAGCGTACACAAACGATTAGCATAAAATTGAATCGAACTTTTAAAGTCTTAATGGTGAAAATTAGCGAACAACTTGAAAAGATTGCTATTTAATATTGATTTTATATATGTTTTTATCTATGTACGTGCTCGATTGATTCTCCGTACATCTGTCATACTCAGAAACATTTGTATAATTAAACAAACAAACTAAATAACATACTATTCATATATATATGCTATACATATATACTATACGTACTATATGTCATATATCATATAATATCTCTGCATATACATATATATATATACTATTCAGTTCAAAAAATAAGGCGGTAAGGTAAACTTTTTTTTATTGCCAAACTAGTACAACGGCATTAATATTTAACACAGTGTGAAAAGTGAAATGAATTAAAAATTTTCTATTAATTTTTGGTTTTCGCATCACCGCAACCAAGTTTCGTACAAGGACAAAATTATTCGACCATTTTTTAGCAATCAATCAAAGCAAGCACCGTATTCATGTGGCAGTGCTCCGGTTCACAATTTTCTTTTTCTTCAGTCAATCAGTAATCGCTTTAGAGTCACTAAAGCTTTTGGCCGAAAATCATTTTCAACAATTAAAGAAGAAACTCCAACCATTTTTATTTTTTTGCTTTTTTTTGCTTTTTGATTTTAATTGCTATTCTTTACCGACATTAGATTTTGCGTCAATTTTCTCAAGTTACTCCATCTAACTAAACTGAAATTTTGCATTTCCTGTGTATTCATAGTCAAGTTTAAAAGAGCTTCGCAATCTCCCTCCAAAGGGAGCTACAGTAGATCCTGAAAAAAAAACTGCTTGCAAGTAGTCATTAAAGCTGTTTAGAAGTTTAATGCAAAAGCGGAAAAAAAAATTAATCGACAGACACAAGTACAATTATTAACATATTGAGTAATACGTCCTTGGTTTACAATTTCTCCTTTGTGTTAACCAGCGTTGGAAATACTTTACTTCGATCAGGGTTAACCAAAAGCAGAAATGAGATGAGGTGAGAAGAGAAGAATGAAACGTTGAATTATTTATAAAATCGAATGCACATGCATTGGGCATTAGCGCAGTGCAGCATTGCCTTAAGAATAGCTTGCAACGCCGTCGTATAAAAATTAAAAAAATTAATCACATGTGTAAGTCTTGGTTCGTTATATATATTTAGTAAATGGCATTTTCTCGCGTGTCAATGCAAATATGCACGCAGCAAAGATAAATGCTGATAAGCCATGTATTTTATGTACAATTGATGAATACATACATGTGCAACATACATTCATACGTTGGGATTTGAGTGCATAATGCAAGATTGCTTAAGTTGGCCAAATGTTGGGCTACAACCATTCAATTAAGCGATAATAGAGCTCGAAAAATATATTTGCTACATATTGACTCAAGATTAGGGTACGCGGGAAAGCCGATCGCATATTGTTTACCGCGTTTGCTCATAGTGGAATCCTAGCTTCCGAACTATACATCGATGGATACAATAGCAGAATTTCATGAACGGATCGATTCGATTCGCTGACCCATCGATCTCTTAACCTTTAGCGATTATTTTCTATGGACAAACCTCAAAAACGGGATGCTGTAAAGAAAATGATTTCAATAAAACGAATGGTTGCATCATTGTGGAAACTGGAGCGTATAGCAATTGTCTTAATTGTCTTAAGGGCGAAATTTTAGACAACGTTTTCACTGATTGTATCATCATTCGTGAAGGGCTTTACGTTTTTTGAAAATTTTCAGCCAAACCTTATGTGCATTCCTACCTTGGAAATGTCATATTGATTCTATATTTTTTCCATATAAATGTATATATATATATATATATTTATATATATATATATATATGTATATGTGTATTAATTTGCTAACAAATTCTTTTTTTTTTTTGTTCTTTTACTGTTGATATATTTAAATAGATTTAATTAAAGACTTTATATAAAATTTTATTAGTTGATGGGTTAAAATATTTTCACAAATTTAATGATTGTCACACAGCACAATTTAATTATAAAAATTATACTCAATAATTTTTCAAACACCAAATAAACTTTAACGTAATGCGAATACATAAATGCATATATTAATATGCAAGTGCAACTGCATATATGAATACTCGTTCGCATACATACGCATGGATATTTAATGGTGAACTAATACATGCAAACATAATGATGTACACATTCATACATGCATACATATGCATATATATATATATATATATATATATATAT
>KK502413.1:2567185-2623829 GCA_000688735.1 Glossina austeni | reverse complement strand
GTGTGTGTGTGTGTGTGTATGTAGCCATTGGATTAGAAATCGAATGAAAATATTAGCATATCCTTGTCTTTTATTGACTTACAGTATTCGTACATTGAAACTTGTTAATGAAATTTTTTTCAAGTTAAAAAAAATAAAAATAAAAAAAAAAAAATAAATAAATTTATAAAAAGTTGTTTCTATACACAATTTATCCGTCACACGACAAGTCGTCGAATTTGAAGTTGCTTTCATGCATTTGTAACCAGAATTGCTTTCGTTCCAAAAAAGATCAAAGAAAAAAAAAAAAAAAAGTTAATATGAAAAAGAAACGTAATGGTAACTGCGTCAGTTGTATAATGGGAAATGTACAAAATATTTGTGCTATAAAAAATAAAATCTCTTTTCCCAGGAGCCCTTTAAATTGTTCTTCTTCTTCTTCTTCTTCTTCTTAGTTGTTTTGATAATAGGAAAAGTAGTCTCATTAAGAAACCACCGTAACTTGTAAATAAATAATCGAAGGGATACTTTTTCCAAAAATAATATGAATTTTTCATTAGAGATGACATCTGGGGGGAATTGTTGGCTGATGGCAAGAACGATAAACGTATATAAAAACAGAGTAAACTTTTTAAGACGATTTTCCCGCATCTGCCCGCATTGCCCAATTATGCGCTTATCAGCCTCGCTTCCCTCGCTTGCTATTTTGCATGTATATCGGCTCAGTGATCTATTGTAACACTCATAAGACCACGTAAATGTATTTCAAGGTCAATAGTCAGACTCGATTATTAATGTTGTGTGCTGTGTATTACTACCATTATTATTATTATTATTATTATTTATAATTAATTCAGTTAGGCTAACAAAATAAATTGTAAGACAAAAAAAAAAGTGAGATGACAATTAGCAAACAAGAAAGTGTCAAAAATAATTAATTAGCTCAAATTTCTCATTTTTGTAATGATTAATGAACTCATGGGAATCAAATAATTGCAATTTACACGCGTCTCATATGAAGTGTGAGCTACAAAGTGTAAGACCGAGAAAAACTCTGTTTAAATTGATAAATAAAAGCGAACAACTTTTTAATGCCGAAATCTTCAACTTGAAACCCGTCGCTCTCTCTCTCTTCCCCCTTTAATGGTTTGCGAGTTGTTTACCCTGTAATCTAATGAAGCTGATTAATAATTTTATTAAATTTCCTTTTTTTTTCTTATTTTTTTCCTAAATTATTTACATAAATGAATTGCAATTTTTTTTTTTTTTAAACTGCCGTTCACTATATTATATTGAACGAAATTGTTTTCGATTCAAGGAATAAAAATAAATTAATTTCTAAATATCTTTTCACTTTTGTAATCTCTTCGGATTTACTTAGAAAGGATGGATGGGATTGCCATGGGATCTACGGGATTCTATGTCAGTCTAATAAGACATTTTGAAGAATTGCATTGAATTCGATTTACGATGAATGAAAAATCCAGGTCATAATGTATGGGTCTTTTTGCTAACCAAGACCAAAAGTGTTAAAATGATGTGCGTAGAGTGGAATGTCTAAATAGGTCTAAATAGGTTGAATGGGTTGCTTCTGCATTTCCATTTATTGCTTAGATTAAACTGAGATTTTGGACAAATTAGCCTTTTCTTCTTTTCTTTTGGCTTTAAGCCAAGTTGTTGCCTTTTAGCCTTTTCAAGATTTTTCCACATTAATCTTTGGTCGATATACAAGCAAAAGGTACTTTACACAATTGTTGACAGTAGAGCAGGACAAGCATTTATTTTAGTAGTTCTTTCAGAAATTTCACTGAGATAATAATCATGGGATTACTTGATATAAATACTTTATGAAGTCATATGAAGACCGATGATCGATGTCGAAATGCGCGCAACGTGTAAGGCTATCATTTTAAGGAGGGTGTCTTGGGTCAGCATAGATATGACGATACGCTGCAAGAAGCTGCAGGCAATGCCTTCATGAGCCTAGGACAAGTGTTGCTTGCGCCGTAAACAAGCGCACTTAGTCTTCACTTTGAAGGTGTGATAGTAATTTTTGATACTTTCACGGAATTTCATCTTAAATGTAACTTTCAAAGGAGGAGGTTATTCTGAATTCACTAGAAGTTATTAAGCGTTCGTGTAGAACTTCCCGTAGACATATTCGTTTGTGCTTTTTTATTGTTTTTTATTTATTTATTTTTTTTTTTTTGATATTCTTTTTCAGAAGGACAAACTGTTGTTTGGGGTACACTTACTTAAGCAGTACACTTTCAGCGCAAGAGTAATTTGCTACTTAGTTGTCCAACGATGCTTATAATTTCGTAGATCTTTCTGACGACGAATTTAGAAACAGGTCTATAGGCATTGCTGGTCCTTTTAACATCCAAATTGAATCTAGTGTTAAAAAAACAAAAAAAAAAAAAAAAAGAAAGCGTGTTATTGGTAAAGGTGTTCGTCGCATTAGGACATTTACGAATTGTACTTGAAAAGTTCAAATCCAATTGCCAACTACGGTGGGAACAATGAATAAAAAAATAAGTTAAATAATTCTTTCAGTATTTTCCCAATAGTACGACTTTCGAGATAAACACGTTGTTCCTTCATTTAATGTGGATTTTCTCTTACAATTGCAATGGAATCTCTTATTTACACGGCATCGTCAATGGTAGACGGGAGGCTGTGCTTGTAGCATCGTAATCGTTGTGAAAAGTTTTCGTTTAGTATACTAAAGATGCTCGTTATGAACGGTTATAAGACGGTTAAAAAAAGTTGCAGCTTTTAAATGAAGAAAGAAAAACAAGAATTAATAAAATTATTGAATTAATTAATAAATTATAACAAAAGCTATGAATGAATAAAAAATGTACTAAAAAGTCTAGCTAAAGAAAATCAGACACAAAGCAATTTTTTTTTTAAGAAAATTTATTAACAACTCCAAGTTTAGGAAAGTAAGTGGACTTTTTTTTTTTTTTCTGTTTTTCTTTTTTTTTTTTTTGATATGTGTATGAAAACAAGAGACGCGCCTGGTCTGGAAGCTGTTTTAAAATAGATGATGCTGTAGACGTACATTTAGTCTTCTCTGTTCATTTAAAGCGTTCACAACATTTGAAAAATGATAATCAGTTAAAAAAAAGAAAAGAAAAACAAAAAACCAAAAAAAGAAAAAGAAAGCAAAAAAAAAAAAAAATGCCAGAGAAGAGAAATTTCCAAAAGTACAACAAACATTTACAAAGGCACACGTACATAAACACGCGATACATATATTTACATACAAACATAAATTCATATATCCGTACATATATATATACATACATACATACATACGTACATACATACATACTATACAATATGTATATGTATGCAGATGAAATAGAGTCCATTGTTAATCGGTTTATTCCTGTTAGCTTTTCAAGTGTAACACTATGTCTGCGCGCGTGTGTGTGTGTGTGTGAATGTGTGTATGTGTATGCTATTGTATAGGAAATCCTTATAAAAAGAAAGAAAGAAAAAAAAAATTAAGTTCAGGCACAAACCATATCATATTATGTTGATAGGAAAATATCTACATATGTGTAAGTGCTTTGCAGCATAGAATTTTGGGTGTGGACTTGAAAGCATGACATGTTATTATATATGTTGAGAAACCAATAATGTAACTCTCGGTTTAAATAGTGAAAATAAGGCGGAACGCGGCGGACAGATATTAAATAAATTTTTGTTATTAAATAAATTAATCGCCAAGTGTTGCGACCGTCGACGTTAATGGGTCATATTAATGAAGTCCTTGAAATATTTGTTATCTGCACGTGCACACACATATATTGATATATATGCATATATATACTTTCCCATTTTTAAACAGATATATATATATATATATATATATATAAATTTAAAATAAATATATATATGTATATATATGTGAACACATTGAGTTTATCACGATTGAATAAAATAAATAATAATAATTTTTCAAATAATTTGAAAACAAACAAACGGATAATATATATATATAGAGAATTGAATTGGTCTTCTTAGCCGATACTAATGACAAGGTTACGATGCCACCGATAGATAATGTTGATAATATTGTAGCAAGGCATTGTGTCTCTTTTGTATATGGCCTCTAAGTTTAACACATTGATTTTTTTTTGTATCTAAGAGGCTAAACTGCAAAATAATCAAACATTCATACAAATGCAAATACATTAAATATATGCGCACACATGGAGAATATTTAACATATAAATAACGGTTGAATTTGTAATTTTTATTTTTATTTTTCTTTTTTTTTAATTTTTTCTTTATTTCCATTTTTCTTATTATATTTTCCCATAATGTGTTAAGCCAAATAAGGGTAGCGCGGTAGTTGCAACAATTAATGAAATATAAAATTTGTTACTTTCAAATTCAAAAGAACTAAATCGACTAGAAATGGAAAGAAAAAAAAAATCACATATTAAACTATATGACATATATACGAAAATAAAAATATGATGAGAAAGATACCCTAAGCAATCAACCAACGAAAATCCAAAAATATATTTAATAAAAATGAAATATAAATAAAATAAAACATAAATACCAACCACAGTACCCACCAATAATACTAAAATAAAAAAAAATAAAAAATAAAAAAAACACAAAACACAAACCACCCAAAACGGATAACCTACATTTTGTAAGAAAAAGAAGAAGAAGCAACAGGAAACACAGGCACCACCACCAACACCACCAACAGATAGTAAAAAAAAAAAACCAAATCAGAGAGATTTTAAAAACAATCATCAAGCAGCTAAGTAAAGTACCGCCCGACCGACCGCCCGACCGACCGACCGACCGACCGACCGACCAACTGAGTGGAAGGAACAAAAATGAAAGCTAACAATCGACCGTCCTTATGCACAAGTTCTGTTATAAAATCTCAGAAATAGCAGCAGCAGCAACAACAACATCAACAACAACAACAACAACAACAACAGTAAATACAACAATAATAAATAACAAGTAAAATCGGCAGCAGTAATAACAACTGTAACAACAACGACAGCCATAGTAATCAACGGAAAAAGAATAGCAATTTATTATTCAACAGAGAATTTAAATCCAAACAGAAAAGGGATATACATACACATGCAAACACGCATGCATACATACGCATATACAGGCAGTGATGCCTTCGCAAAATATCATATGATAATGCTGCGAGTACTAAAAATTCCCATGAGATATTTTCAAGCATAATAATAGAAATTCAAAAAAAAAAAAATAAATAAAAAAAAAATAAAAATAAAAATAAAAGAAAAAACAAAAAGAAACAAAATAACAACAACAATAACAACAATAAGCCACAAAAAGATAAAGAAACATGTAAGAACAACACAAAAAACAACGCTATGCAGGAAATAAATAACAATTAACATTATCGTCGCACTTAAATGTTATCCCACACATACAAACACATGGATTTGTTAAATATTCTCTTCACATCTCTCTCTGCCTCTAAAAAACATTTCTCTTTTCATGCTGTTTATTGGAAAACCTTCGTATAAATTCACAAAACGCGAAAGAAGACGTTTTCAACAACGACTAAAATAAAAAATATAAAAAAAAATAAAAAAAAAATAAAAATAAATAAATAAATAAAAACATAAACAGGTTTGTTGTTAATGTCCTTTTTTAAGTCACCAACACCAACACAAAAAGATTTCATTAAAATCATTTCGATTGCGGCAGAGAAATCACGGAAATCACGGAATTAATTTAGACCGGAACATGAATGCCCAATTTCGACTTGATTTTGCCTTTCACTCTGAAATTGCGCTTAAAATTTCGCCCCTAACATCATTAGGCAACATTTGCACTTACTATATAATTACACTTTCCACACCATTTTGCACACGATGTATAATGAGTTGGCAGCTTTCATTGTAGCTATCGGAATTGATTTGAATTTGTCGGTCCCTTCGTCCGTTTGGCTTTCTGGTGTCCAACTTATTGGCCATAGTTTATTCGATATTTTAATAACATATTCTACACGGACGGATGTTGATACAAGAAGATGGTTTGGATCGGCCTAATTTTTCAACCACTCCCCATATAACGCCCTATTTTGAAAAGTCGTTATATGCGAGAAATTGAAATTTCTAAAATTTCTAAGTAATAGCATTTCGGCATTCGAAATTGGTGTAAAAATGTTGGACCGGCTGGGGCAATTTTTGAACCCCCCCGCATACAACGAAAACTAGAGTTCATATGAAAAAAAAAGGTACAATTTTCAAGGCTTCCCGATAAAGATTATATCATAATATTAATTGAACATAAAAAAAAAAACTATAACAAATTTGGACCATCTCGGCCTATTTGTTGGATTTGCATAAATATTTTTATTGTTTAGTGGAGAAAAGTGTAAGTTTTAATATTTCATGATAAACATTGTGATCAAAAAATAGTAGTTTGATATAAAAATTAATTATGCGAAACTTTGAACATGTACCATAATTTTTGAACCGTTTTCTGAACCTGGTCATAACCATTCTTACGGAAAGTAAGCTTTTATTTGCAAAGAGGTCTAATTTTTAATATATATTCTCAGTCAGAATAGTAAGTCCCTATAAAAACGGAGTGAAATTTTTCTCCTCTATGGCAAAGATAAGAATTGTGTTAGACAAAGTGATGTCCGACTATAATGTTTTCATTTGTTTTAAAAAGTCATTTTATGACATTCTAAAATGATATGAAAAATTTGATTCACCTGGAGCAGGTTTTCGTAGCCCTTTTCTTAAAACCCTTTCTACGATCTGATCTACTGGATCTTTGTATGATGAAAAGATCTAATTTTCTATATTTCGTGGCGAAAGTTGGTTCATAATAGTAAATTGACAAAGAAGTTACACTTGGTGTAGTTTTTGAATCCCCTCTCATGCCACTTTCACTTTCGTGAAATCTAAGCCCTTATATCTCAAGAAGGTCTAACTTTTAATATTTGATTATGAAAATTAGTCGATTGTAGTGACTATAGGAAAATTTGAATTATGATGATTTACTTTTTCGATCCAATCCGTCTATGGCGACAAAATCTAATTTGTAGAGTCTTATGACGGAAACAATTGGAAAATAATTAAATCTTTGACAAGGAAATTAAATTTTCTAAATTTGGATTATGTCAGTTGAGGTCCTGGGCACGCTCAAATATGAGAGAGTATTAGTTATGACATGTAATTGCGAAAATAGTTGAATAATTGTACTGGACGCAGTTTTAATGGCTGGCCATGCCCGATTGTATTGTTCTTCTTACTTGATTTTCGTGGTACGTTTTACTTTTATATTCTGCTGGGTTCGCTACGAGTCCTCTTTTTCAAAAGTTCTTTTCCTGACTGATTACTAATCTCAAATCCGATGATATCAATGGTCTCAAGTCGCCTTTTATGGTATAAATCGATTCAAAGTAAGCGGGCTATGGCGAAAGAATTCTCTTGAATTTTTTTATTTGCATTTTTTTTGGTTTTTTTTTTTTTTATGAAACCCCATTTACATATATAGGAGGCATATAGGTATTGTAATATTCAAAATGAACGCTTAATTCGTTTTCCATATTCTTTTAATATGAATTTTAATTCTCGGGCACAGCAGTCATGTAATGTTTTTGATTTACTGAAGGATATGAAGTAATATTTAAATGTAATTGACGAACATTTCCGGGAAAAATTCTGAACAACCAACTGTTGGATATATCCGATTATTGAATGCCCTAAATTAGTTTTCGTACTTTCCCTTTCTACCTTAACCTATAAATACGAATTTATTTTTATTCAGCGGTATAAGACAATTCCCGGTACTTTTTTGACTGGCATTATGAGTGTGATTTTAGCCAACAAAGATTTCATATTTCGATTACGAAAATTCAGTCAAGTCACTCTTAACTCATTAAGAATGAAAACATGATACGCATTAGCTTTTGTGTAAGAGTTTAAGAGCTTGGCTCAGCTATTCCCAAGTTTACTGAGTGTGTGTGATTGTGTATTAAATACTCTTTCTATGTCTTTTCTATGCAAATTTCATTATTGATAATTAAAATTGATTTATTATGCATATGGTTGTCAAAAGTGAAAAGATTTGTGAATCCAATAGAATATGTGGTGCGGGAATTTCGCACTTGAGCTTTGCTATAATATAATGTCAAGAGTCCTTCTTTTCGTCATTCCTTTGCCTATGAACCTATGCCTATGATCATAATAGTTTTGTTGTTTTATATACAAGTTGTTGCAGTTAAAGATAATAATAAACAAATTATTTCGGACGGGCTGTAGCTTTGACATCCACGACACGATGAAATTGTGTTGAATATTTTATATTAATGAAGGTGTGCGTGATGGAGAGGCTTTTACAGCGAGTTTTATGAAAAAGACGGAATATTAAAACGCAAAAAGAACTCCTTAGGCTGTTTTGATATATTAGATAAACCAGATAATGAATGTAATAATTTAAGTGAAATTGCTTTTATTATCCAACAGCGTTCGCTACACATTTTTTTTAAACAAATGTTCCATGTCCATAAGACCCATTACTTTGTAAGCGAGTTTGACCCATCCGGGTGTTTTGGTACTCGGAAGAAACGGTGTTTGCCAATTCTGCATTTTGCCATTGAAGTGGAGCACGTGCGTCCGTGCTTCTTGTTACGAGTCATGGCTCTTGAGTCGACTCACTTTGCCTTCTGCAAATAAAACCAAAACCATTATTGTGTTAATCCCTCATGAAGTCCTGTTAAATGTTCTGGAAATTATTGTGAAGCCCTCATGAATCTGTATTAGATTTTCAACATCTCAAGTCCTTGCGGATGTTACAACCGTCCGAAAAAATTTAATGTATCCTATATTCCAAGTGGTGTAGGATATAATAGCACATTCACTCTATTGCGAAATTGAATCCGTTAGCGATAATTATATCTATAGCAGCCTCATAGTATTTCGCTCTGATCGCATACAAATAGTGGGAAAATTGACGTTATCTGTGTTCGGATTCCGGGTTGAGATTCTATTTAGTTTTTAACACATGCTTCTAGGCATTGGTAAGACAATGGTACTGCATAACATAACCTCATTCTGGACTATAAGCTAATTATTTGTTATTCGGGCTGTCGCTAACATATTTACCCGGAATTTTTATACATAGTTTTGCGAATCTCTTTATAAAAATTAAATCAATATTTACGCCCGGTTTTTTTTTTTTTAGTGACGAACCACTCAGGGTACGTCCTCTACACTTGTAGGCACGATGATCGTTCGAAAGGATTATAGGGAAGAGTGGAAGGGAGAAGGAGGAAATAGTGTGTGTGTATGTTCAACACAATAGTCCGGGTGTCAGAGCGTAGTTGAGCGTGGTGCCAGTTGTCCTCGCGGTAGTATATCGTACCGTATGCAAGTAACTTGAGAACGAATGGGTTAGAACGCAGAGAAAGCCAGGATACCCTGTTAGAGGATTTCGTTTTTTTTTTTTTTATACGACCAATCATGGAGATGTTCCCCATTCGTGTAACACAGTCGCGGTCAGAAAGACATGAGGAAAGAGAATAAGGTAAGAAGCGGTGGCTGTAGGCAGGCCTAGGGTATGTGTACCCAGTCGGTGTTACGCCTCTGACTGACTGAGCACTCACTGTAACTACGGTTACAGTAGGACTGTACCGCACTTGAGATTTAAACCCACGCAACACTGCTTTGCTAGGACTCGGTAGTCGAGATTCTTGCCCACACGACTATTCATCTCATATTAAAGGCTTTGCGTAGCAAGCCTATAGCGCCTAAGCACACTACACATACACGTCGAATATGTCAAATATTGCATTAATAGGTAGAAACACTTTGAAAACTTTAGCTAAGACAGGCGGGGTTTGACTTCAGCTTTTTCACACCGATTACGCAAAAATATTGAAAGTGAAATTCTTATACTCCCATCATTTTATTGCTGGTGTGATATAAAAGTCAGTAAACTAAATTCGCTTTGGCGAAACGATTAAATTGAAGCTATTTGATGTTTGCAAACAATATTCTTGTGTTGCGTTTGCATTCTCCTTTCAGACTTTTCAAAAAGTTGTAAATTGGCAATAATTCGCGTGTCAGTGATTTTTATACAGTTAGAATATAAGCGAAAAAGTTGCAATTTATTTATTATATATATTCCAACAAAAATAACTAACGCTAACGGCAAACATCAGAACCTAATTGTGATCATCAAAAAAAAAAAAAAAAAAAAACAAAGTCTGCAAAACAATATTTGAATAAAACTTGATTTTCAAAGGCTGACGCAACGTAATGTTTAGCTTAAGGGTTTTAAAAAAAAACTTAAGATCAATTTTAATCGAAAATAATAAAACATTTTATTGATTGATTTTCGAAAGCAAACAAAATATTTTGCAGGTTCACTACCAGCAGATGGGTGCAGTGTTAGTTGAAATTTTTCGGATTCTCTATATAAGGCGTTTTTAGAAGGACCCCTTTAAACTTGCCATAAACAACGAACGAACGCTACAACAAATAACTAAAAACAATAACTACATCACTTCACTTAATAAACTTGATTATAGAAAGACTTTTCAGAATAGAGCGTTATATGGGAAGTGCTCGAAAATGTGATCCGATCTGAATCATTTTTAACATTATCCCCTCGTGGACCTAAACACATCGGTGGACCAAACTTCATCACAATGTCTCAAAAAATGCGGTCTGTTGGTTGAACACAAAAGCACTGGACGGACAGACAAGCCTAAATGGATTCAGAAAGCGATTGTGAATCGTTGTACGCTCTTTGTATCACAAGCGATGCAAAAATTTTGAAATCTTTTTGCCAATAATTGGTAGCTTATAGTGGATATTAATTCGAAATTTGACACCAATACCAGGACAATCTAACAAATCAGTATATGAACATATGTGCAACTAATGAAATTTTTAGAATTTTTCTGTTTGTATTTCGTTCAGTGCAACATCGTATTTAGCTGCTATCAGACACTTTCGTTATCAACTATCGTTCGTCGGTTATCTGTGAAAACGGATCCATAAACTTTATTGGATTAGCTTGGAATTCTTGTTCGGTACAGTTCGCCACTTATAGGACTGTAGGACTGAAACAAATAGCTGTTATTTACTTCATGAATACTTTGCAACGCGTTCTAGAATAGATTTCAAAATTAATTTTAGCATAGCATAGACAGACGATAGTAGATTTAAACAACTTAAAGGCAAACAATCAAAATTGTTTAAAAAACAATGCGATATGAAATTTCGTCCATCTATTCGGTAATATTGCATAGGTATTTGTGACCTATGAACATGTCGTTATTTAATGGGAAACTGGCCGTTCCGAGCATTTTAAATGGAGGCTATCAAAACCGTGTTGTCTGCGAGTACCTAAAGCTTTTTTGTTTTTTTGTGGTTTTGCCACTCCGTCTTCTTTCCTTGAGGCTTATCTAGTGGACTTTTTTTCTAATTGCTTTCTAAGTGTCGTTTAGTCACGAAGCAAATATAATACGAAAGGATAAGTGAATCCTCGAAAATTGCAGTTAATGTGCAGGAACTCAATACCTTCCGGAATATAATACTTACGAGGTGATCGGATTATTAACGCTTGATTTATATATAAAAATAAAAGAAAAAATTAAGCATAAATTGTCAAATGCTTTGAATTTGTGGCCTGGATCCTCTTCCTGTTAACTTCACTTCTGAACGTTAAGCATTCTCTTTTTCTTTCTTTCTTTTGTTTCTTTTTTTTAGTATTTGATAAAACGCATCAGATAGCCTGTAATGCAAATGCTAGGATTAGCATATATTTTTAATCTAATTCAGGAATAAAAGCTTAGGTGAAACACGCCATCAAAAAAACAAAAAAAACAAAAAAAAAATTAAAAAAACTGATAGCGAAAAACTAAAAAAAATAATAAATAAAAATTAGTAATAAAATCGAAATGAATAAATCATTCAATGAAACTATGAAAATGTTTTGTGCTAACATAACTTCTCGGCCGGTTCACCAACACTTGTACACTTGCCGAACATAACGTAGACCTTTTTTCCCTTCACATTGTAGTTGTTTATGATTTGAAAACACTTTTCTTTCTTTACTTTTTTTTAATATAAAAAAACTTTTTTTCTTTGTGTTAAGTCGACTATTAAATACCCTACATCACTTTGCTTATTTCACTAAATTTCACATAACATAAATATTAAAAATTTTACTTTGCTTTAATGCAAAGGCTTTTTTACTTTTCATGATAACCTTTCTATGGGATTCAGTTAAATCAATCTATATAGTAAAAGTATAGTAAACATTAGATCTGATTTCTATATAACTTATTACTTATTTTTTTATAAAAATGTTTATATGCGAAAGAATTGAGCGTGTGATTGTGCATTCCATCCAAAGAGAACTTTTCGCAATTTCACCAAAATACTAAAAGTTGTGTCAATTTTTTTTTTTTTTTTTTTATGTAAATACTTGTACATAAAGCATTCTTGAGACGCATTTTGTCAGCATTTGGTCAAGTTGGATACACATAAGACGGGTCAGATGGGTCAGAGCATACAAATATATGGTATTAGACGGACTGACATGCTCAGATATTTAAATCAATTCATAAGATGGATAAAAGAAATTTCCATTTTATTTGCATATATCCACACAAACTTAATACGTTCGTATCACAAGCCGTGTAGGCCATAAGGAGTATTAGGACGATTACAAGAAGCAAATCACGGACGGATTTGAAATTTCTTTCTCTTTTATTATTAAAAGAAAACGTTGTAAGGAAAAGATGCTCCCTTCCTTTTAAATATTTACGATTTTTAGAAGAATTGAAAAATCGAATTACATTTAATTAATTATTTGTTGGCCCGTGTGTGATCGTTTTAGGTGTATTGACAAATTCTCTCCCTTTCCAGGAAATTTCCAAATTTAATTTATACGCGAACACGTTTTTTTTTGTTTTGTTTATTATCGAGTTGTTTGCGGATGCCGTTGCGGTACAAACTTCGTGGTTCCGTGATCATCGACCTATAGCTTCGGCATATCTTCAACTTTGCAGAGCTGCTCAACTGTTGCTTTATTCGGAACCAGTGCTAATTAGCAGGAAACAAGTCTGAAGAATAATGCACAGCCGGGAAAAGCTCTCAGCCCAAGTTTAGAATCATTTCCTGCATTCCTTTTCCTGAGTTGGATGGACGTAAACGAATTTCATCGCTTTCAATATAAAAACTTTTTGCCCGAAATCTTTGTAAATCAGTTTCTAACTATTCCGTAACTTACTACATTTTCACTCCCAGCACAAGCTCCAGTGTCCACGGTACCTATTATCGAAATTTCGGAACAATTGATGGCAACAGATACGTGTTGTAAAACAATCAATTTCAATGGACAGAATTTATTTGTACACCTAATAGTTAGGTTCAATTAAGTGCTTGAATTAATTCCTTTCATTTTGCCTCAGTGCACAACGCTCCAAAATACTCCCTGAAATATTCTTAATTTTGATGACCATCTTGAAGGAAAAATGCTTCTACGTATTAAAGAAAGCACAACGACCTCCATATTACGATCGTGATTTTAAGGTCGAATACAAAAATTCCCGGAAAAACTTAAAAGATTTAAAAACTTCGGGATCCCTGTTAAAGTCCTAAAGTCAAAATTGGAAATTTTAACGCTCGACAAAAGACATTTGAGGATAATTGAAATGAAACAAAAACTGTGCAATTGAATGTTGTACGAACTGAAGCGGCAAGATGTCGAAAAGTGCTTTTTACTGCGCGGAATGCGTGTGTTGTTTAAAAGTCTTTGATGAAAGCAGAGAGCAGAACATTTCAGACCATTTATATAATGCCACAGCAAAGCTGAAATAGCTCTGATAGCTTCGAGCGACCCGCTGCGCTTGACTCGCCTTAAAATATTTCATAAGCAACAGTCGCGATAACAAATAAAAATTTGTTTTAATATTTCTTCCAATTAATAGTTGAGTGAAACTAAGCTCCTAAGCGAAACTATCATCGATATTGTTATCGGGCATTAAATGATTGAATGAAACAAATTTCTAATATTTAAGGAGTTGAACTGATTAAGAGAAGAATTTTCTTTTCTTTTTTTTTTTTTTTGCGATCGACGGCATATAAAAAAGCTCTTAGAGTTTTAATCTACATACACGTATGCAGGTAAAAATTGTTAAATTACGATTTCAATACACACACACACACACACACAAACAGAGATGGTTAAGTCGATCTCGTTGTAAGCGGTCGACCAGAGTGTTGACATCTTAAATATTGACATCGATTGTCAGGCATCGCTTAAAGCTTTGCTAAGCACTGAACTATAGCTTGTCAGCAACTGACTTACTTCTACCATACAAACAACAATGCCTAAGCTGTGTAAAACTTAAAATTTCGGCAGAAAATTACATACGACAGACGTTGCATGAAGCAAACGAACACAAATTTTTACGAATTTATTTGTCGATCCTTATATTTTTATTTAAAGTGGGAGGCGTTCCATTTTGATGTTGTCCTTTAAAATTACATCGCAACAGGGCAGCGTGTTGCAGTCACTTAGTCCTCACATCTCGACCTTATAGCTCAAAGATCAAATTGTCGCCTCCGAAAAGAATGGCAAATTATTAAGGTTGCGTTAGCGTGCCATGTTCTGGTAACAATATGCTTAGCGCTTGTGGAAATTTTCATTTCATGTTTAGATTTCGTTTAAAAGCTTTCTAGACAAATAACGATAACGATGAAAATTCCTCGAATGCGCACAAAAATTGAACATCTTCATAACCTATGCATAGCGTAGTTGAAAGTCGTGAATTTAAAATAATAATTGACTGGACAAACCGATGCGGGGAACCTTGAACGGAAGACTCTATAGAACGTTTCAAAGTCAAGCGCATCATTGGGATCATTTGACTGCGTGAAAAGATTTTTTATACAAATTTAGATGGACGGACAGACAGACGGAAACAAATCGATATTTGAAAACGGAATAAAGAAATTAATTGAATTCTTTTTCGCTCTGTTTTAATTCGAAAAAATATCTGCAACATAGCCTTCTATTAAAATTATTTGTATGTATTTATAAATAAAGCGAGAGCAAAAAAAAAAAAAAACAAAACGTCAATCATACGCTTGGCTGGTTAAGGATTAAATTTTCTCTTTTTTTTTTTTTTTTTTTTTTTTTTTCTTTGGTTTTTATATGCCTTCCTGCTGTGTGCGCAACAACATTATAAAATATTAATAAATTTAAAGTTATTGCAAAATTCATTTCGAAATGACTAAAATAACTATAAATAAAATTGAAATCTTTTTTAAACATTGTTTTAATTTTATATAATAAAGAAAAAAAAAACATGCAAACAAGTATAATTAAAGGAAAATATTTTTCTGTTTTCCGTTTTGCTTACAGATTATCAACAACCACTGGCAACAAACCTAACTTGATATCTGCTGTTTTATAATCATAGACATCATATAGTACGTCAAGGGAAACGGAAAAGAAGACTCTAAGCGAAAATTTACATACATTTTTTTTTTTTTTTTTTTTTTGTATTTTTGTTACAGCAGAGCACAAAGAACAAAGGCAAACTTTCTTGTTTGTGTGCGGAGAGAAACGAAAACTTGGCAAGAAATGTTTTGCTATATGAAGTGACATTTGCCGAATCGTTATCACAGCGGAATCCAGCTTTTTTTTTATTTGTTTTTTATTTTTTATTTTTTTTTCTTGTCTCTTTTTTTTTTTTTCTTTTTTGTTTTTTGTTTTTTTTTTTTGTGTCTTTATTTTTGTTCTTTGCCCATATGACAAACAAAAGCCAAAAATTTCGCAATCAAATCGTAGAGAGATGGCAGCAGGCGACATTCTTTAGAAATGAGACAAAATTCAAGTAACGAAAAAAGTAAAAAATATTCTCAGCAATAATAATAATAATAATAATAATAATAATAATAATAACAACAACAACAACAGTAATAAAAATAATAAGAATAATAATAATAGTACGAAAATAGGAATACAAAAATGAAAGGATTTAATAACAAATATCAGCTGAAATGCTTTAATAGCAGCAGGCCACCATTACTAACAAAAGGATTCAAATGTGAGAGGAGAAGAAAACAAGCAAACCCTTTATGGCAACGTAAAAATGTTTGCAGACCATTAATGCTAGGGGAAGAGCAGAAATATCAGCAAGAACAACAACAACAACAACAACAAAAACTCAGGCAAAAAAGTTGGGTTAGTTTGGCATGCCAAACTAACGCATTTACTAACAAAAACTGCAAAAATATCTTCAAACACTATCACCACTACTGTATGTTACAGCATGCATATAAAATTCATTTGCATACGGGTCGCGTTAAAGTGAAAAATTTTTGGAAACATTTTAGCGAAAGATGGAAATATAAGTTTCGTTGGCATAACAACAAACAACAAATAACAAATAGATGGAGATACTGCAACACAAATACAAACAGCTATAGTTATACAAGTAGCAGCAGCAATGGCACTAACAAAACGAGTAACAGTAGCAGCAGCAATCGTAGAAATAATGTCAACTTTCATGATACCAACAATATTAAGAGCAACAACAACAACAATAACACTGCCACTCTCTCTATAAGAGATAATGTAACTGAAATCAACACAAACACTATTAATATGAGCAACAATGTTACAAATGGCAAAAGTAAACAAATTATGTCAACGTTTAAAAATGAACAGAAAGATAATTTTCTTATAAAATGTTGGCAAAGAGGTGCCAACTTAGCAGACCATCGACGAGAGCAGAAGCAACAACAGCAAGCAGAAACGGTTCACTTACAAAAGTCTGAGCATACGCAATATAGTAAAAAATTTGCGAGCTCCTATCAAAGTCCAACAAACGCCCTTAACAACACCTCCAGCACACTTCCGTTAAGAAGAACAAAAAAAATTGAAAATTCTTTTAAATTAAACGCTTTATTGTCAGCATCGTCAACGTTGCCGCCGCCGTCGTCATCGTCATCGTCATCGTCGCCATCGTTATCACCCATACTAACAATAAGCTTACAGTCCTTGATTATAATAATGTTTGCCTTGATTTTAATTTATTCATGCACATGCACGCAAGCCATACGTTTGGCCAATAGCTTAACGAAAAGTTCGTCCAGCAATCGAGAACAATTATATATCGGCCTGATAGCACCTCATACAAATTTCGGTAAACGTGAATATTTACGTGCCATACACTCAGCCGTATCGGGTTTAAATAAAACACGCGGCGCCAAATTAACCTTTTTAAAGGATTATCAATTTGAACCAAGAAATATACGCTTTGACATGATGTCCCTCACGCCATCGCCGACAGGTAAGTAAAAGCACACAAATAAAAAATAAATAAAAAAAAGGCAAACTTCTTAATAACTATGCTTAGCTTGAAAATAAAAGCTTGCTTTTCCATTTCCATTTATCTCTCTGCTAATAATACAGTTACAGTTATTATATATGTCGTTTCATTACTTCACATATCTAACATAAAAAAAAAAAAAAAAAAAATCTTAGCCAGTAATAATGTTTTATTACTAATGTCTGTATATATGTTGTCACAGAGTAAGGCTCTTATTTTCAGGCTTATCAGGTATTTATGTATTTAATTCTCTTAGGCCTTTTGTTCTTTTCTTTTTCCTTTTTTATTCAATATTATGTTAAAGTAGATTTTATAATAGCTTTCAATTTTATCATATATGACAAACATAAAGAACTGTAAACTGCATTATATTGCGTAATAACGAAGAATTATACAAATTTTGAATTATTCTTCGATAACTTAACTTGATCATGGTTGCTTTTTGCCGGCTATCGCCGAAGCAAAGATTATACGACACTTTTTCCTTCTATTTGTAAAATCCACTACAAATTTTATCAAGCACTTAATATTATGGATCAATAATTTCCGGGACTAGGTAGGACATAAAAATCTTGCCTTCGACGAAATTCGATTCTATTCATCAACATAGTCTTCTTAGAGAGCAATAAAATTAGTGAACGTTTCAACCTTAGACTTAATGTAATGGGTCAATAATTTCCGGGACTAGATAAGACATAAAAAACTTGCCTTCGACGAAATTCGATTCCATGCATCAACATAGTCTTCTCAGAGAGCAATAAAATTAGTAAACATTTCGACCTTAGACTTAATGGTTTACCTCTCTATTTTGAGAGAGTGTGGAGCATGCTTTTAAGAATTGCAAGAGTTGCATTCCGTAGATCCGGAGAATACAGTAGATGCGGCATCTATTCGACCTTTAATTCATGCAATTTTACCGCTGTATCCAAACATTTGTGACGTTGTGCGTTGCATTTGTTGGATCCCGGTGCCCATTTATGAAATGACTATCTCTCGCTCAAAGTTTCATTCAAAATAGTGAACGCATTGCTTTTGATACCATTAGGATAGCAATTAACTCTTGCAACTTCGCTTTGCCACTATCGTGTAAAAAAATCTGAATTTTTTTTTCATCATCTCTTTTGGGCGTCCACAGCGTTTAAGATCATCCACTGATCACTGATCAACTGTAGTTTTGAACAGAGAAGCGCTAACACTTTTCAAGTCAATGCCGAATTCGCGCGCTATTCTTTTCTAGCAATAGTTTTTTTCTTTTTTAAATAACGAAACTGACGTCACTCAAAACTACTGTAACTCGTAGAAAAATCATCGAAATGCCATGAAACGACTGAACATGGAAACGACATATCAGTATTGACCGATCTGCTTGGGCTCAAAGAAGCTCAAAGACTCAAATTGTTGCACAAGATTTCTTATGGCCATGTTTTAAAGCCGTAAAGTTTGTGTACGTTTGGCATTCCAGTTTTCACTAGACTAGACAGAAGAAGAGAAATGCATAAGAAAGGCAGACCTTTAAGTAGGCATAGACGGATAGAGCCTTCCAGGAACGTGTAAACGAATAAGCAAATTGATATTTCGCAACACGTGAGCTATGTTCAGGCAAAACTTTTAAGAGGTCAATTTTTCACGTTTCCCTTGGCGAACTGCAACTCAATTGAGAGCAAATGTTTTATACTTTTACTGTTTGCTCTTAGTTTCAATGATAAGGAAATGGAGGGACCGATAGCATTATAGAGATTGAGGATCTTAAGATCACTTTCGAACGAAAGAGACGCACTTTCTCTATTCACTAGATCTCTGTACCTAGTGAAAGTAAACGTTAGAAGCAAATAAAAGGGTTAGTTCTTTGCTATTAGTTATATATAGAGAGAGAGAGAGAGATACGCCTGCTCTGAAAGCTCCGAAAATGGTTTCAATCAAGTTTGAGATTAAACCTTCATGCCTCGATTATTAGAACGATTTTGATATGAGAAAAGAAAAATCATTTCCATCTTAAAATGAAATCATGGACGGACACTCACATCTTTTTGGTAAATGGCAGGCATTCGATCCTGCTTGCATTGCGCCTGAATTTGCGCAAATACTTAACATCCTCAAGTTTATTTGGTAATGCTGATGATTGATATTTTGTCCAATGACGTTGTTTGTCAATTGAAACCTTTAGTGAGGAGAATTCTGGAGAGCATTCCATCTTTGCAATGAATATTCATTATCAGGCAATAGGTGTCGAAGTTATTTCATTTAGTTATTAAAACTTGCGGCAACCTTTCAGTTCATGAGATAGTGTTAGGCTTAGGCTATTTCTAGTCTGACTTTTAAAATTTAACCAAACAAATGTATCCAAGGCTTAGTCTTAGTTTTGCACGATAGCAAAGTTTCTGCGTCTTCGCTGTCAGTAAAAAATAGCATAAAATGCTTTAGCAATGTTACGTAATAATTAGATGAAGTATCAGAATATGATTATGACTGATTGATCAGGGAAAGACGGACATTATAATTCGAAACAAAAGTAAAAGTTTTAAGTACTTATCTGAATCTATGGTGCACTTTATATAAATTTATTTTAAAGCGAGGTTTTTGATCTTCAATTTTTTAATTTTTTTCCCGTCGCATCTTTTAATTTAGCCCTTAAATGCCCACCGATGCAGATCTACATCGTATGTTTAAAACCTTATTTGACTTTATATACCAATCGTTGCATAGTGTGTGTGTGTTTTTTTTTTTTTTATTTTTTTTTATTTATTTATTTATTTTTTTTATGTAAATTAATTTTTATGAAATTAATTTTCAAATGAATTGGAACTGGAATATAGAGAATAGGTAATAATATGAGTTTAAAAATTAAAATGAGTGATATATTTAGTCACTCTTAAAGGATGCTATGTAAAAATAAAAGAAACGAAAAAAAAAAATTTTATTTTCTTTTTTTCGCACTTTGTTCTGGTGAGATTATTCACCGAGGTATTACATAAATATATAGAGAAGAGTTTATGAAAGATTGTAAAACATGTGTACATTTTCGTAATAATTTTGCACAGTTTATATGAATACATAAAAATTGTATTTTATGGTAAATGTATTTGAAGATTATGACAAGTGCTTTTCAAATTGTTTGGTTGTCGCTCTTTAAAGTGTTCTTCTGTGCTTGCTTTCTTTTTTTTTTTTTTTTTTTTTTTGAAATTTAATAAAATAATACATAAAAATAAAATGTTCAAGGAGGGCAGAAAATATACGCCTGTAAGCAGGCATTGATGGATGTTAACAGTAAAATAGTTGAGAACGCTTACATACTTTATGTACATTTTGTTTCTATTATATAATATAATGTTTTTTAATATGTGCTTATAGTTGCTTATATTCAACATGGAGGATTTATTTCGATTTCTCATTTCGCCGCATATATGATATGAGTGCTTTTAAAGGTCCACTATATGAAGCGTTGAAGCTGAAGGAAGGATGAATTTATTTAGCTTTTATAATTCTCCGGAATAAATCTTTTGCGTATCTTATATAAGCGCGTATATATATATGTATATATTGACCTTATTCATAGCATTAGAACAGAGGCAAATACAAGTAACTCCCGAAGATTATCTTTTCCTTTTGTCTCTCTATCTCTTATATAAATATTCGCAACTGTTTTGTATTACGCCCTATATCACTTGTTGGGCTTACTAAACCACCCACCCTTTTATTATAACGTTTAATCCTGCCTGTCCATCTGTCTGCCTTATGTGTGTCCATGTAAGTTTGTGTTCCAGCTACAGATGGAAATTTTTGAGATATTCTGATGAAATTTCCTACACTGATGTGATTTGACGATCAAGGACGGACGGTCTGGCTTTTATCAGCCCACTTTTTCGACCCCTCTCCATAATATGCCGTATTTTAAAAAGTCGTTATATATATAAAATAAATTGCAATTTTCAAAATTTCTGAATAAAACTCGCTGTGTAATACTATTTGGAAATTATAAATTGGTATCAAAAATTTGCTTTAGATGGGGAAATTATTTAAACCATTTCTCATAAAATCGTTCCTACAATAACTGCATCTTTATATAATACAAAGGTAGAATATTTAATATTTCATGCTGAATATTAGCTTAAAATAGCAACTTGACATAGCAGTCAACCGAATTTGGTCTATTTTTTGCACGCCACTGTATATAACGGATCCTTCAACATGAAAAGAGTTTTCATGAAAAGTATGCCCCTTGCATGGAAATAATATGTAAATTTTGGTGGATTATTATCAAAACGAGTGAATAGTTGTGTTAGATGAAGTGGTGTAGGGTATCTAGAGAATTGTCTTGCCCAGTAATCAACTTTATCGAATTTGGTCCATTTTTTGGGTATCACTATGTATAACGGATCCTTCAACATGAAAAGAGCTTTCATGAAAAGTATGCCCCTTGCGTGGAAATAATGTGTAATGTGTGTGTTTTGTTTGTATTAGTATCTAAACGAGTAAATTATCTGTATTAGTGAAAGTGGTGTAGGGTATCTACAAAGCCGGTCTTGCTCGAATGTAATGTCCTTACCTTGTCCTTTTTAAATAAAAAAATATTAGTAAATAACATTGGCTTCACTTTCTTACCTGCCTTATGTTTATGTGCTTTGTGTGCGTAAATTATTTCAATAAACGAAAGAAACACAAAACAAGAACTCGAATAAAAACTCTTATAGATCATATTCTCAATCTCTCTCACACTTTTTTCCAAGTTCTCTCATTACAGTAAACTTATTGAACGTATATGTGAAGAGAGAAAGTCAATGCTTCTTCTGCTTTTATTTTTTTATTTATTTTCTTTTCTTTTCTTTTTTTTTGCCCATTTTCCTAAATCTAAGCGCGAAATTATGAAAAGAATTTATATGAAAACAAAAGGGGCACATACACAAGCATCTTTAACAAAACATTGCAAATTACGCCACTTAAGGAATTAATGAACATTTTCGATATAAATATGACGACAATTTTATTAGCATTAAAGAAGAGAAATTTTGTTATAATTACACAAAATCGTACGCACGAAATTCTTACGACCGCATCATCGTAAAGTGCAGAGAAACTAAATAATAGCAAAGACAAGCGTAGCAGCTAAGGATGTGAGTGAGTATTTGAGATGAGCTTGTAAAAGAAGAAGAGAACGTGAGATTAAAGTGCAAATGCGAGTGTATGTGAATGTATGTGAAATAATGAAAATTAGTAAATTTTGCTTCACAATGCATTGAAACTTCAAACTCTTCAAACTGTTAAAACTGTTCAAACTGTTTTTTTATTGCAATTGATTTTATTACAGTTTTAATGCTATACTAAGGAATCGTTCTATTCGGCTTATTACGCAAATATTTAAAATAGAAATTTGAAAAGAAAATGAGAAAGAAAAAGAGAGAATCAAAATTTATTTTCAGCTCGAACTGAATTTTTATATATTACATAACATTAACACACACATATGGGTGAACAGATGGACGATCACAAGCATGTTTATCGTCCTAATGTCTATGCGTAACACAACATAACAGAAATGGATTAATTCGCAGTAGAAATTCTGTTCGATTATCATATGAAAGCCTCGGTCATAGCTGAAGTCTCACTTGCTTCTGAAACCCGTAACCGTGGCATTGAAACGCAATTGTACATATACGTGCTTCCACGTCTGCTACGATCCGTCGCAAGTAAGAAAATTATATTCGGCCATTATCGGTCTCCTAAGGAAGACTAAAGAGAATTAAAAGGACTACATTTTCACACTCTGTAGTGTTGGATTAATGAAATATGAATAAAAGTGCAAATTTCTATGCTGTATCAGTTGCACTTTATGAATGAAACAAACAAAAAACACGAAAAGCAAGGATAAGGTGTTCAAAGTTTATGTTGCATAGTTTTTTCACTTTATTTTAAAAATTTTTAAGCGATAATTTTCTTTCATGCTAACGGGAGAATGTTTACTACAAATATTACAAAGCTACGCAAACAGACATAGGGACAGACGGGCATGCTTAGGTGCATTCAAATGTTGTAACTGGCCAAGTATTTGTATACTTTGTGGGATTTTTAAATTATGCTACACTATACTACTATTGGGTAGGCGTGGCCAATTTTTTCCATGCTACAGCATCGCCCATAGAATGTGGATTTAAATTTTTGTACATTTATTTTCCACAGTTTTTGAGTAACGAGCAAAAAACCAATTTTTCATTCCCTTTGAAAAGCAGAGGTGTTCTCAGTTTACGTGATGCTGAGGTAGGCATGTCCTTCGACCGATTTGGCCCGTTTTCAATAACAATCGGCGTGCAAAAACTTTCAATGTTTCAGCCGAATCTAAAAACGATAGAAGAGTGTTTACAACTCTATACTCTATACAGGCCGACAGATGGACAGACGGATATGCTTAAATCAATTTAGCATTTGATGCTGACCGAGAATATACATACCTAATGGATTCTCTGATATTTTTCATTGTGGGCGTAGCAAACTTTTCAATAAAATGAATATATCCCTCATTCTTCGGGTAATGGGTATTAAAAAAATATCTGCATTGAAAAGTGTTTGTCCACAAACTTGTCAAATGGCTATCTATACATGCATAAACGCGACAATGTACATACACATAAAGTGATGTGTTTTGATATGAATTATCGGGTGCAACGTACTGCGGGATATCAAGCAAGACAACTATGTTTAATACGACTTTTTTTCCGGTTCCTTGTATAGCGAATTAGATGCATGAGAACTTTTAAGCATTCAGAAATGTTTCGTAAACTTGAAATTGCTACAATTACGCCTAATCGAAGCGTAACATACACACACCTAGACAACCTAATTTGCCCAAAATTTCTTAATACGTCTTACGTCCCTTCCTTCAAAAAGGAAAAACTGTTGCCCAAATCGACCTATGGACTATATTGACAATATTTCTCAGTTATTTTCACCACCCAATGACTAAGATGAGTTTGGAACGTAATCGAACAAAATGAAAGTGAAAGTAAACAAAAAATATAGATGAATGGAGGCATACATACACAAAAAATACACCCCAGCCTAACATATGAGAACTCAAGAGGTTTGCAATACGTGCTCCTATGTGTAGTTGATATTTGACAAAGCTAATCTGGCTGTGGCGGTGTGTGTAAAAACTAAAAATCCGCTGAAATGTTAAAACACATACACACACACACACACACACACATATCGTTAAATATTATTTGATAAAGTAAAAGTTTTCACCCTAATACAAGCAACTCAAGCTCGTCCTCCTGCACTTACTATCTAGCAAGGAACGAAAAAACTAACAAAAACTTTTTTCTTCTTCTTCTTCTTCTTCCAATATAACATTATATAACAATTTCGAAGCTCTTGATTAAATTTTATGTTCATTACAGTTTAGCAAGATTGTAATTCAAAAGATGTATAAAAAAATGCTATAATTAATGATTAAGTATTAAAGCTGCTCCCCAGGCAAGGACATCGTTTACGTTGCAGAAATAGAAACAAAAATTGAGGACTAAAATCTGTAAAAAAAATAATCTCATTAAAGAAGTTTAATAATAATAATAATAATAATGATAAAAAAAAAAAAGAGAAAGGAAAACCACTTTACTAATAATCCTAAGAAACTACATAAGGACGACTGACTGTTTGATATCATAGAAATATAATAAGAGGAAGAAAGAGATAGAGCTACGTACGTATGGGTGTGTGTGTGTGTGTGTGTGTGTGGGCGAAAAGGGTGGGAGAAGGGGAGGAGGGCAGAGAGAGAGAAAGATAGACAAAGACAAAAATAATGAATAAAAGAGAAAAGAAAGGATTAGTTGGTCCTTAAGACCCAAAGGCCTACCCATACTTACTTAACCGCTATTGCCATTGTTTGTTCAAGACAATGAAAAAATGCAACAATCACATCGCACCATCAAAGGGGGTGAGTGCAATCTCTCCGCCCGCCAACCAAATAACTAACTAAGCTAAGCCGTGCCCGCATATGTATCTCTTCGTACCACTTTACATAAAACTTAAACATATTATAGGTTTAAGTTCTAAACCATGCACTTGTAATTGACCGAGTTTTATATGTGTATGCGTTGGTCCGTTGTTCGTACTTCTACAGCGCGTTTTACGCTTATCTTTATTTGTTTATTCATTTCTTTTTTTTTTCCTTTTTTTTTTTTTTTTTTTTTACCTCGTAACCTACTTCGCGCACCACCTTCTCTATGCAGGCTCATGCATTTCAAGCTCATAAACTCATTTGATTACAATTTTACTTTGTCCTTCCTTACTTTCCGTATGAGTGTATGTTACGCACATATTCACATTCGCTTCTCTATATGCACGAGAGTCTATGATAGGATGGTATGCCGATGTGTTTTTTTTTTTTTTTTTTTTTTTTTTTTTTGTAAAACACATTTAAAATGTTTTATAAATTAGTAAAATTAATTTTTGTTTGCATGTAGAATTCTTTCGAATTTTTTTTTATGCTTTATTACTGACGTGTGTGGGAGTGCGCTTTTTTTTCTCCCTCTCTCTCTCTCTGTGTGCGTTTGTTTATTTATTTCCTTCTGAAACATTGGCTGTGTTTTTTTTTTTTTTTTTGGTGTTTTTTGCTGTGTTTATATAACGCAAAAATGAGCCCAGAGCCTATTGCTTAATTTACTAGAGATTATAATTAATTTTAATTATACGAAAGTGTGTAAACATAGTAGAACCCTTGCTAGCATACAATGTTAGGATACAACATATGCGTTGATATGCGCACATGTACTCGATGAGTGTGCTCCATTATCGAACTTTGTTGTTTGCTCTTTCCCCGGCTAAGTGGCATTTGGCGTAATTTTCTCAAAAATCTGGAAGAATTCTTTTGATGCCTGCAAAAGAACGACAAGAATGTCTTTAAGTTGTAAATGGATTTTATGAATTTTCACTTAAAGGCGGACCTTTCTCTTATCAGTATCTTATTGTCGTTGCAAGGTAGTAACATAAAGCGTTCAGCTTTCGTTATCAAATGGTAAATAACTTTTTTTTACTTTTGTTTTTTGCTTTCTTTCATTGTCTTCTTGAGATTAAGAAATTCTTGCCAATTAATTTATATTCATTTAAAAGTGGTTTTACCGTCCGCACATCTATTCAATGATGTGTGAATAAGTAGACTTTAGCCCGCCGTTGTAGAAAAGGAAAGCGTTACGGTGAGTGAGATTTCTTCATAAAGCAAAATCTATTTTTAAAACACGCCATGAGTCATAGGTGAGCTAAGCTAACCTCAATAAAGCAATTACGCAAAGAAGGTCAAATGTTTATAAATCATTTAGTTAGTCAAAGTTTTACTATTTTTCGTTCAATTTAACTTTCATTGTTTTTATACCTTTTTTGTAGGAGAATCAAGTTGAAGTTGAAGATTTTTTTTTTTTTTTTTGGACAAAATAACTGATTTATTGAATGTTTAAGTTTTCTTGACAAAGATCCTTGACAAAGGATCTAGAAAATATGCTTGACTGAAGGCACTTACTTAAGGTAAACATTTTAAAAATTAATTAAAGAAATTGCATCATCATCGACAAATTATGACTCATCGCATCGCATCGTATTTCCATTAGAATCAGAAGAATTACGATTAATATAAACGTATCGATGAATCTTATAAAGCAAAACAAATAAAATAAAAATTTTAATTTATTGCATGTAAACGATTTCGTCTCATTTAATGTTGTTTTACAATAAACTAATAAAAGAGCGAGAAACCCCCCGAAAAAAAAAAAACAAAAACCCTAAAGCTTTTCAAGTCTTTAAATTTTACAAATTTTAAGCATAAAAGAACCCTCAATAATAACATTAAATGCTTTATAGCAGCAGTTAAGTGAAAGACAAAGGGATCTTTATTTGATGACTTCAACAATCATGCATTTTTTTTTTTTCATTTTTTTCATTTTTCATATAGAAAATTTTTATTATTTGCGTTCGTAGAACGAATCGCTGTTCTATGCACAACAAATGCTCTTATTTTACATAGAATCGTCCGGGAAGAGATTGCAAAAATAAAAAACAAAAAAAAAAAAAACTAAATACATAAATAAATAAGTAACGTAAATACTTTCTATTTTATTGCACTAAAATTACTTTTTCATTGTTTGAGTGGAGAAAAATTGCAGAAAAAAAAAAACCATAATTAAAAAAATGCACAAATGCTTACTCTATATAAAGGCGAACATCATTCACTTAAAATTGAAACTAATATGAAGTTCGCTAATATCCCACATATATGTATGTATGTATGTATGTATGTATGTATGTATGCAATAGCATTCAGATAGATATGAATAGTAAATTATGCTTTTTCTTTTACTCTCTTCTGAACGTGGATGGTGGGCAGAAAATGTCAATTTTCGAATTTGATTTATGATCATCAACTAAATGAGACAATTGAAATTTTCATCTCCATCTCTGCTACGGTGGGAATGATGACAAGGCACCCGATAAACGGATAAGTAGAGGAACAGACGACCAAGCAACAAGACATATCTATAGGCGAACACACAAACAAACAGAGGTTTAAAAGGATGGAAAAATAGATGGACAGATGGACAGAAAAACGAATAGACAGAAAGAGAGAGAGAGAGAGAGAGAAAAAAGGACGATGCGACCTATGTTAAAGGGGTGGGCCACTGTAAGTTTTTCGAACAGTCAATGTTTTTTTTTGTTTTTTCGCTTAAACCTGACACTTTAAGTAGTGAAGAATGACGTAACAGGACAATTGCAGACGTGACAAGGTTTTAAATATTCAAAATATTTCAAATCAACGTAAACGTTACGTGATCTTGCTGCTGCAGTGGATTTTTTCGTTTCTTCACATTTGCTTTGCACGAGATAGAATCGGTTCATAATTGCTATAGGATAAGTCAACTCAGCTCTGCTGTTATAAATAAGGCAGTTAGCCTGGGGGATTATCCAAGAATTGGGGTAGATTTAAAAAGCTTTTTAACTTAATTGTCGCGTAACAACATTCATCTCCTGATTTGCTCTGCAAGTTTATTCAACGCTATCAAAATCTCATTATATAGATAATTGCGACCAAGAAACCGTTTTCTCGTATTATCGTTGCAGTCATAATCAAGAAAAGGAGAAAAAACTCAACTGATAAAAATCGTAATCAGAAATAATGATGAAATGACGCTAACTTAAGCGCATATCAGTAAACCGATGGAGACGATTTTCGTACGAAATATGAACACCGAGTCTTGCCGAGTATCGGGGCAATAGTTTTTCGAAAGTATTTTCACGGGATTGAAAATTATAGAAGTGAATATGAAAACGTTGTCGGTATTTTTCGAAATTGTTTCACTTTCTTCTCTATTGCGGGAAGGAAAGCGAACAGATCGCATTCACTTTTTAACTTCGGCCTCTTAACCGGTCAAAGAAGAATGTTTGTACTAAATTTTAGCTTTCCGTCTTTATTCTTCAGTCTGTAGCAATTCCACAAGAGCAAGGGATCAAAGTGATCCCTATTGGTAGCAATAGTTGTATGCAAAAGATCGGTAGTTCTAGCTGTCAATTCACCCACTAGACCACTTGTGGCCAGGTAGCATTGGATAGTGCAAATGTATGCATCAACAAGAACGACTTAAGAGATTCGATTAATCGAATTAAGTCTGTCCATCCATCCTTCCACCTATTTAATGTGAGTCTATGTGTTTTTAAGCTTTTTTTTTTTTTAAGAAATTTATTAGATTTGATTACTTAAGCAACGTCACAAGTGTTGCAAATTCGGTCGATTGTTCGTCCGAGCTGCCCGTGTAATGGTTCTCATGAAAAATGAGAATTTTTTTTTTTTTTTGTGATTTTATTATGAGTAACGTTGGTTGACGTTTTGCTCTCCCTTCCGTCCAGTTTCTACATAGCAATAAGCAAAAAATTCTTGATATCTGATGAACATGATAGATGAGGAATTCCATTAGGCAAAGTGTTGTACAATATTTAATGGGCGGCCTTGCTCGACTACAAAATATTTGTTTTGTAAAATTTTTCCAAAAATTTGTTGTCTTGTTTAGCGGTGAATCGGATGTGTATGCAATAGTTAGCGGTAAACGTGAATTGCGACGCCATGTATCAATGTCAGTAATAATGGATAATGTGCTCAATGGCCATAACTAAATACACTCGTAATTTTACGCTGATCCCTAACATGTAAACATCTCAAGTGGTCCCTAACGAGTATTTGTGTTTGTTGCGAATGGCAAATGGGGCAAAGGATATTTTCGGTCATTCTTATAAAGAAGCGAAAAGCAAATAACAAATATTCGGTTCTAGTCGAAATGTCTCTTACACCCTACCAACTAAATTTATTATGACATTTTGAAATAAATGTAAACGAAAAACGTAACTGAATTTTACAGATACGATGAGAGCCCAACTTTAAAAGATTAGAAATTAACTTTATCCCGATTCCAAGAGTTTGCAAAATGAAAGAAACTTCTAGGATGCGTTTTTTCAAAAGTGAATTATCGCGATTAGTAAGATTTATGTATGGATGTATAGCATATCGCGACGAATCGTATGCCCGTAATTAACGAGAAACTATACAACCGTACTTGAGTTGAATGTTGACAAAGCTTATGCGTCCAGAATAGCTGTTGCGTGACACTTGCTTTAAAGTTTTTATGAATGTCGTGCATTAAATGAACGTTGAAATTAAGTTAAGTCCACATATGAAAAATATGACATTCTAAGTGTTTCACTAATGCAAACTTAGATTACATTTTGAAAAAGGAGGTAAAAAAAAAAAAAGTTTTCTATTCTACTGTCAAGAAGTTTACGTTGCTTAGTCCCGAAAAATCAGATGAAATTAATCGAAAGATATGCGCTATGTATGGGGAGAGTAACGTAACGCAGAGCTCTTGCATTTGCAAATTTTATTCCAATCACTACGGCGAACGATTAAATCGAAACTTTAATGGACTTTGAATTGCGTTTATATGACAAAAGCAAAAAAACTCGCTTCGTTTCCATTTATTTTACTTCCGTGACTTTACTGGAAACTATTTACACAGTATTCGTTTTATAAGGTTAACCCGACTAAAAAAAATATATATATATGAAGATTACAAGATTTCCGATATGATTTTTAGCAAATCAAACGATAAAGTTAACGTATTTCCGTGCAGATGTACGTGCAATAATGACCATAAGTATGCCTTACAGGCTCTTATTTTTTTACCACTTATTGTAATAGGTATTCACATACGCACACACACACATACGTCCTTGGAGGGACATTAAAACGATGTTCATCTACATTCAAGCGTAGGCTTTCACACATTTTTGTGTTTATTTAAGTGCTTATTGTCTGGTCTCCTTAAGTAGGTTTTTGTTGGGCCTACTAAAGACAAAAACAAAAACAAAAACAAACATATACAAAACAAAAAAAAAAAAAAAGGAAAAAATCTTATATTTTCTTACTTATTATTATTGTTGTTGTTGTTGTTGTTGTTGTTGTTCTTGTTGTTGTTAATACACTTGAGTTTTTACATATATATGCATTTTATACTTATGTGTATATATATATATATATATATATATAGGTAGGTCTATGTCAGGTGTTAATGGGTATTCGGTGTTGTCGTAAAATTACGAAAATGTTATATAAGAAGTGTTGCGTTCTTTTATTTCCAAAAAGAGGACGAGAAATAGAGAAAAGCAAAAATAAAAATCTATGCTTCCGGCAAATTGGCACTTGAAGATTTCCTACTGTTTGTCCTTCCGTGTAAGTGTGTGTATGTATGCGTTTGTTTAAATCAGCATTAAAATATTTCTCTTGTTTTCTTTTAACAAAGGCTTATGTACTTAATAACATGATTGTAAAAGTTGCTGATAATGAGTTTTTTATTATTATTTTTTTTATTTTTTTTTTTTTTAATTTTATTTTAAATGTCGCTTCGTTGGCTGGTGAAACACAAAGAATTGTAAACTTGGTATACCTTCCGGCAATTGCCACATAGCTTTCGTAATATTGTTTGACTTTTTACTTGCAATGTCAGAACAGGATTTAATCAGTTTTTTGCTAATGCTAAAGGACTTGTTGTTGTTGTTGTTTTTACTTCAAAGCTTCACAACCGTGCTCGTATATTTCACATTGGAACGTTTAATAGCAATTTCAGTTGAAATTGCATTCAAAATACTTGCAATAGAATTTTTCCAATGAAAGGCAATTAAAACGTAATTTTATTAATTATTCGGGGAAAATTTTAAAATATTAGAAAAACTTAGAAAAGTATAAGAATCAATAGAATTCGTGCTCACGATATTTATTTCAAGTTAAAAAAAAAAACTCTGGTAAACAGATAGATAGGGAATGATCATTACATCACATGTATATATATATATATTAGGGGGACCCATAACTAATCAATTATTTTCGCAAGATAGCATTTCTCATTAGTCCTGCGGCAACCAGACAAGTGTAAGTATACTTTTTTTTGGTGTTATTCTTCAACCAGTTTGTTAGTAATTTATGCCCAATAATATAAATTTTTTTTGTGACCCTATAATAAAATGGCGGACTTTGTACCTTCTGAGAGCCAATATTCGTAATTGTGCACTATTCCATTTTAACGCGGGTTTAAGCGCTACGGAAACAACAAGCAAAATTTTGCGACATCTATGGAGATGTGTTGAAGGTCAACAAGTGTCAACAAGTGTTGGCTCAGAAGATTTGCTGCAAGTGATTATGACCTCTCAGATAAGCATCGAACTGGACGGCCCAGGTCAATTCGATAACGAAGCCTTAAAATCTCTTGTAGAGTCCGATCCAAGGTTATCTATACAGGAACTATCAAGAAGCCTTTCATCTACCTGGTCCATCGTACAAAGGCATTTAAAAGAAATTGGCAAAGTACATAGACAAGGTAAATGGATTCCACACCTGTTGTCTGAGGCCAACAAAGATATATATATATATATATATGCGATTCAATCTATCCGTGCTCATCGTTGTTGGCATTTACTTCATAAGCTCGATCTGGCCGCATATCTGTTACGAATATTTATGATTACCTTTCGAAGGTGGCCCTAAGCTATTGGCCTTTCGTGATGAAATCAAAATGAGCAAAAAAAAAAAAGCTCCTATAAAAAAACTTGGAACTTGAACGGATATCTTTGATTCCTTATCTGTTAAGTTATTTCGTCATTCTATTTGCGTAGCTTAGAGATATCCTCGTACAGTCCTAATACTTTTTGATCTATTCATTCCTATGTTTAGCTTTCATAAACAATGAAACTAAAGTTTGGAGATCGTATAACTGTACTGTAAAAACAAAGGCTTCTTAAACTTTTTCTAACATTTTTGAAGGTAAAAATTCTTGAGAAATGATTGAATTGGACTGCGGTGATGAGGTGACTAAGTTATACCAAAAGAAGGTTTGACGTATCCTTGACATCTGTGAGATGTGCCTCAAATGGTTCATAATAAAAACGACCTAAAACGAATACGAGAGATTTAAATCGATAGTAAGTAACCGAAATTCGAAGAGCAAAGAGTTTCTTGGCGCAAAACTCGATTTATTCATGACTCACTTGAGAACGGCATTTACATAAAAACGTGCCCAGTAGACAGAATAAAACCGTTTCGTAGAAAAAACGATAAAGAAATGTTTTTCTACTCGACCTATGAAGGATTGATCTGAACCCTAATATATATTATAAAGTCAAAGAGCAAAAAAAAAAAAAAAAAAAAGGATTTTTTCGATGATGTTCCCAATTAAAGTGAGAGACAGAAGCAAAAATGTATCTTCAACCAAGTGTTGATAGTTTTTGTATATCCCCTGGAAATGTGCGTTTTCCTTGCACGAGTGTCATCGGTATAAAGTTTTTTCTTTCTTATTTTTTTCATTCATACAGAAAATTTGGTTGGTCTCCTCTGTTTCTCGCAAAGGAACGACACGATAACGTAAAAGATATCGTTTACGTATTGATGTTGAATTAATTATCATAGTTTTTATTGTTTATTGCACGTTATGAGCTTAAAAACAAAAAATCGTATAATAAAAAAAGAGAGCAAAATGAAAACACATGAATATGAATGATATGTGCATACGTTTTCATGCAAATCGAGAAAATTCTCAATGGTATTAATAAAAATATTTATTAAAAATTATATTTCAATTTTTATTTTATATTTTTTATATTCATTGATATTTACACACATATTTACACAAATAATTGAACATCAAGGGAATGATTATTGTTTGCAACGCCCTAAAGCCGATTGACAAAACTGGCTCTCGCTGATTTAATTTTAATTTCACACTACCTTCTCATCAATTTTACTATCCCGTTTATGGCATCGAAATATGCATCCAATCATTACGAAACTCTAATAGGCTTTAATAGCTAGCTGTTCCGTCTGTCCGTCTGTCCGTCTGTCCACATTATTATTGAGATAGAAAATGAAAGAATTTATATTAAAAAGTGATTGATTATGGCATAAAAGCAGGAAAGCCCGAGAAACAGCATTAAAAGAGAAAATTATCTTAAACGCTCTCGTAAATAACTTTGGTCGCATCGTACACATTGTTGAAAAATTTGACACCACAACTTTATGAAAGCATAGGATGATAAGAAAGCAAGTAAGAAATTTATATTCAGTTGGGGCCGAATCTTTTATACCCATCATCGTGATCTAAAAAAAAGGAAAAGAACTAAATTTTCATGCTCCAAAATATTGGATGGGCGCGGTTGTATTGGTGTATGTACTTTACGTATGTGTACTTTATGAGTACTAAGTAAAAAAACAGGGAAAGCAAAAGCGTTTACAATTTCTGTTACATAGGCGCGTGAACCTATTGTGGGCATGGTCATTGAAAAGTTTAGGTCCTTTTCAAATTCTCTTGCGAGTTTGGGAGCAATACCGTCAACTTTGCGAACGGGAGACCCACGCAACTACTACAGGCGAAAGGACGGACATTCTTAGGTGCATTACGAATGTGAAACTGGCCGAGAATATTTTTTCTATAGGGGTTGCTTTTGTCCGAAAAAAATGAAATTATGGCATGCTGTAAAATTGGGTAGGCGTGGCAGATTTTTTCCCATTTTTTTAGAGGTACTACAGTATCTTCAAATTTTTTGTAGATTTATTTTCTGGAGTTTATAAGCAATGAGCAAATAATCGATTTTTGATACCTTTTGGAAAACAGAGCTGTCCTCACTTGGCATAGCACTGTAGGCGTGTACGTCGATCTATTTGACACATTTTCAATACCAACCTGCGTGCAAGAACTTTCAATGTTTCGGCCATATTTGAAACTGATACCTCCACTCTTGCCAGCAGGAGAATGTTTAAAACAGACAGGACATACGGACATATGGATGTGCTTAGATCGATTTAATCAACACTTTGTGATGTTTCTGAAGCCTGCTTCTGACCGTTGCAAACGTCTTGACAAAATGAATATATCCCCCATTTTTTCGGTGACGATAAGCTTCTGCGAGATCATGTCTATGCAAACTTCACGCCAAAGAACACACACAACTGGTGAATAATAGTACACAGAATAGCGCATAATAATTCGCTTATTTAGGTTTTGGATATCGTAGCAAATCCATTGTTCGTCATCCGTAACAATTCAACTGCACCCCATTTCGTATTGAGTGAAAGAAAGTCACGTTCCCAGCATATGCTGTACCTATAGCGCAAAATTCAACATCCTTGTTGCTCGAGAAAATAACTTTGCGTTGCGAGATATGTTGGCATTACGATTGGTTATTGTTACCAGATGTCCAAGCTATAAAACAAATAGCAAACAAGTCGTTAACGTTAGCTGGTTGTGTGTAAAAGTCGGAAATTTTGTTGCGCACCTAATAGTGGGTTTTTTGAATACATAAGCGAATGAATACCAAATTTTGAGGAGAATTTTTTTTTTTTTTTTCTTTGCTAACTAAAGTCTATTATTCATCGGCTTATGTGTTTGCCAAAGCACACGATGATGAGATTTCCCGATGTCCCTGGTGGATGTTAAAGTAAATGATTGTAAAATTCAGCTAATTTTTATGCTTGAGATGCTTAAGAATTTTTAATAAACTTTATTTAAGTTATTATAAAATCGCATTAAAAATGCTTACGCTCTTTATTATTATTACTCATGCACATGCTTTAGAAAACTTCGAAATCAATTTAACTGACATAAAAGAAAACATGTAAACGCAAGATGGAAAAAACTAATTAAGAGGGATTTAATAATTTAATCAAAATACTTCGACACATTTTTCCCTTTTCCCGCAAATTAAACTGTCGCTGTATTATCATAATTTTTTTTAAATAGCTTCTTAAAAATGTTAAAGAGATTGGAAGAGAATTGAAGAAAACCATTAACTAAGAAAGAGAAAATGTAGGCTGATCAGAGTCCTTTTTACACAGGCCTTTCAGCTGACTCTGGCACATGGTCGTGTTTTCGATGCTCCATCCAAATCTCTGAAACGATTTAGATTACAGTTCGTTGCAGTTTCAATAGCATTTCATGTTGCGTTTCTTTCGCTGAGCTTTTAAAGAATTCCCATTCATTTCATACCAAATTTCGGAACCATATCTGCTCTTAATTACAAGTTACAGTGTTTTGCTTAATGTGCATGCGGGCGTACATGTGAGCATTAACGATGATTGCATATGTCAAGATTGGTAGATTTAAAAGGATGCCTAATGCCTTTTTGTCGGAAATATAAACGAAAGGCTGAAAGACTGATTTTTTCTATTTTCAAAAGAAAAGTTGTTGTCGCATGTTGCATGTGGACATTGTTGACGTGTCCTTGGCAAAGTTTAAGTCACTTCCAAATTCTTTTGAGAAAAATTGAGAATTCTAACTACAAACACAACAGAGTTGCGCAGACAGACAAATGGACAGACGGACAGATGCATATGTTTAGGTACATTCCAAATTTGAAACTGGTCACGAATTTATATACTGGATGAGGTTTTTGAAGTTTGTTTCTCGTATGGTATAATACTGAATAGGCGTGGTAAATTTTTGAGGCCATTTTTGTACAGATACTACAGCATCGTCCATATAGAGCATATGCCTAAATTTTTGTACATTTATCTGCTGTAAGTTATAAGCAATAAACAAAAAAAAAAATGTTTTATTCCTTTTGAAAAACGGAAGTGTTTTCAATTTATGTGGTATTGTGGAGATGTCCACTAGACGATTTGGCCCATTTTCAATACCAATTTCCGTGCAAGAACCTTTAATGTTTCTGCCAAATTTTAAGTCGATTTTTGCGGTCAGGAGGAGAATGCTTCCAAATGATATTGTATAGGCGGACAGATGGACAGATGGACAGATGGACAGATGGACAAAAATCAATTTAGAATTGAAGTCGATAGGTTAATTTTTGCGACCAGGAGACTCTATACAGACGGATATGCTTAAAGTGCGATTTAGAAATTGATGCTGGTCAAGAGTATATATGTTGTTGATGTCGTCTCTGAAGCTTCCTTGTGGGCATTGCAAACGCCCGTTTCGACGAAATGAATATGCCCCTGATCGTTCGGTGATGAGTATAAAAAAAATGAACGAAAATCCAACGAAAATTCTTAAACGTCTTTTAGTTTATTTAAATTAATTTTGCCGCTGCCTCGCGCCAGTATGCACAGCGCACAGATTATTAAATTCTTTGCAAACAGAAAATAATAGTAAATTATATTTTTTTTTTTTTTTGCTTAAAAGATGATTGACTCAGTGTATTCCGGTGAATGTCATTTTAATTACTTTTCTTAATTGTCTCATCACAAATATTTATCATTTTTTTTTATTTCACACTATATGACTTTAGCACTTTCTATATATATATATATATGTATAAATTTAAATATTTTATTTATTTAACAAACAAATGCCTTAATAAGCTTTTTAATCACTCCTATATACAACCAACCACATATGTGGTTTATTTTTGCGTAATTTAGTTCATATATAAAAATTGTACGTAAAAAAAAAAAATAAAAAAAGAAATGAAAATTAACTTCCATTATTTTACGGTGCAAAGGCTACGTTAAAGTGCCTTGAGGGAATCAGAAAAAAAAAAACCTGATTAGGTACGATTTTATTTTTTTTTTTTTTTTAATTTTTATACTCTATACCACTTGTGGTACGAGTGCAAGGATATGCAATATGCTGGCGAACATAATTCAAGATTCACGTTTTATTGCATCAATCGATTCAAGATTATTTTCTTAGTAGATTTTATCACTGCTTTCTGTTTATCCGTCCGTCTATCTGACATTTCGTAATTGTATTTTTAGGTGCATACTGCAGGATCATGGAATATTTTCATCCAACGGTAAAGCCTTTTAAAAATTGGTAATGAATGGGGTCGGATCACTTTTGCCATTGCTTAGGAATTTTTACAATTTTTTCAACAAAAATCAATTTTTTCAACTGACATCAATGGACATCTGCTGTAATAGTTGGGCAGGGTTTTAGCAACTCGTAATCTACTACATCTTGCTGACTCCACCATACGCATAGCAAAAATTTATGGCCATGAATACTAAGCTTCGACGTCGATATGAATGGCTCTCCTTGACTAACCCATGCCTTTTTACGCTTGGGATTGTTGTAGTAAAGCCACTTGTCATCGTCAGTCACATTACGGCACAGAAAACTTTTTTTTTTTGCTTGGCAAGCAATGAAACTGCGATATCGAAACGGTTAAAAATGGCCTTCTTTTGGATCTCTCCCAGCGTAAACGCCTACAAATAGTTGATTCGCACCTAACGCTTAAGGTGTTTGAAAATTACTTGAGAGTTTGAGTTGGATTTTCGATCACTAAGTCTTCCCGTTCACTAAACTTGAACTTTTTTTATCCTCCAGGCCGATCTTTGTCAAGGCGAAGGGGAAAGTTTGGATAGAATGGGAACACTTTTTGAATTTCTTTCTTCTCATATAATCGCTTGTACGAAAAGTAAGCCTTTATATGGCAAAAATTCGAATTATTAATATTTTCGTAGGAGAATTAGATTAGAATGGAGGATAATGGACAGGTTGGCATTAAAATTAATTGCACCGAATTTAGATCACTTATGTTAATTTCTCATCAAAGGTAAGTAAGCCTTTATATCAAAAATACAAGTAAACAATAACAACATTTTTAAAAAGAAAACAAAATTTTTTACCACATAACAGCTTGCATGAAAAGTGAACCTTCACATGGCCATAGTGAATAATTTTTGGTGTTCTATCACGATAATGAATGAAGAGCTTTATTGCGATTATAGGGTATAGGGTATTCAATAGTCGTCCTCGTCCCACTGTAATGCCTTGACTTGTTTATTTTTATTTTCACAAAAAAAAAAAAATAAAAAAATAAAAAAGGAAAAAATGCAAGGCAAAGGATTGTAAACGAAAAAAAATTATTCCTTTTGCGAATAAACTGCAAACAGAAACCTACTCTGCTGCAGATGTTCTTCATTAAGAAAAAATAAGTAAGAAAATTATGTTCGTCTTAGAGCGAATTTCTAATACCCATCATAACAAATTAGGTGACAAATATTATTAATTACGGACGTGTCCACTGGTCCCAGGTAGTTCGAAATGGTTCTATGAGATTTGTATACCAAGCTCCAGATTTGTATGTATTTTAGGCCATAAGTTAAGGATTTTTTCGTTTGTCCTCTGCGTTTCCAGGTAAATTGTACTCGTCTTCGTCAGAGTTTTCATAAATATTTCCCTTAAGTTTTAGTTTAATATCTGCTATGGGCAGTAGGTTATAATTTTTTGCCTATAGTGGGTGAATCATCATCACGAATGGAGGCAAATTGACTGTCAAAACGTTTACAAGGCTTCAGAGACACCATATAGTATATATATCAAGTTTTGAATCGGTTTAACCATATCTGTCCGTCCGTCTAATGTCCCATGTGTATAACCCACAAAATTCCCGACAAGTGACAAAAATTGGAAAGCATTCAAACCAATGTCCATCTGTCCATCCCTCCGTCTGTTTATCTATGCAATGCCTGCGTTAAAAAAATTCTCCCACATGCAGAATAAAAATCCGCACCTACTATTCTGCATAAATTGATAAAATCAACCACACCCACTGAATGTTATAAAGTATGAAAGTTTAGTTTCGCCGCTTGTTTTTTTTTTTTTTTTTTTTTTTTTCTTAAACTTTCCTGGACTAAAGTTAATTTAATTTTTTTTACTTGCTTCTGAAACGAACAGTGATTGAGCGTCTCAGTCTCGAGTAAATCTTAAGCAAGCTAATCGCAGCTTAGTTGTATTTTGAGATTGGACTTGTGGAAATAAACGAGAATTACCGTACATTAAAAGTCTGATAGACGGATGGACAAACATACCGAGCCGAATAAATCGATCTAGAATCGCAGACCTATGATTAGTTTGAGCGACTTGCGATCGATCCAATGTGCAGTGAAGAAGACAAATTTCGATTGATGGTGAAATTACTTAGGGACGAGTGCAACATAAAAAGGAGAAATCATTTTAGTTACAAGCATCTACGAAATCATATTTATGGGCATCTGCCCTCGTGGTATTTGCCTTTTATGTGAAAACATGCCTCAACCGCTTTGCTTATCTTCATCTTATGGGTCTTACAAAACGTATTTTTAAATGCTACGAAAAGGCTCTAATGTTGACGTGCAACTGAAAATATATGATCGCCTTTGTCACCCCCTCCTGTATGGAATTATAAACGTAGACGCTACTATGACTTTAATAAAATTAGTATACTCTCACTGTGCACTCTTGTGTGAGTGTATAAGAATCAGCCCCAATCATGAAAGTTTAAAAGTTTTTATTTTTTCATTTTTTTTTATTTTTTTTTTTTATTAAATTACGTACAATTAAAATATGTACATATATATATATATATATATAAAAAAAACAAAAAAAAAAAACAAATGAAACTAATTATTAAGAGTATGAATAAATCATAGAAAACATTTTAATTAAATGGCGCACCCCTCCACCAACACAAACATCTTTTCGCATTTTCACTTATTATATATAAAAATATTTTATTTCGTTCTCTATACAAACATGCACTTGACATAGTAGTACGGTTACCGCACACACATAGTATATCATCAACAATAAGATAGAGATAAAATAGAAACTCGAATGTTTGCAGCCATTGTGCACATACTAAATAAAAACAAAAAAAAAGGAAACGAAAGGAATATAATTGAAAAAACCCATCTTCTGGTATTAGAATATTTTGCATTTTTTTTCTGTATTTTGTTTTTTTCTTTTTTTTTTTTTGTTTTTTGTGCGTTTCATTACGTTACTCATTCGCTCTGTTCGGACTAAAGAACACTAAAATTGCTTGCTATGAGTTGATTTTTTTTCCAATACACTCGCAGCATGTATATCGTACAATGATATTAATGGCCTTCGGGATGTTAATACTAATGAAATCATTCCACTCTCATCTATGCTAATATTTGGTAAAAACTAACATCTTTTATTCTTTAGGCCATCTAGCGTATCAAATACATTTCAGTAACTACGCAAAAATATACAAAACAAAAAAAATATATTCTCTACGAGAGCATGTGGTTATATATAAATATATGAATATGAACAATGTCCAAAACATAAGTAGTAGTGGACAATTTCTCAAACGAATAAATACAGAGTTTTTATGTTTCTTTTTCCTTTCCGCATGAATCATGTGTCACTTATACGGTACGAGAGAATTTTATGATTCACATATAAACCTAAAAGACTACGTATGACTTGGATATGTTGGATATGACACGTGGATATGTATCCGTTCTGCGGTCACCGTCCTAGCATTGCCATCTACGAATAATTGAATAAAATCGGTCAACATGTTCAACATGTTACTATATAGTCCTGTACAGTCACTTGAGCAACGTAAACTTATCTTACTTATCTTTCGCTTAGTGCTTAGTTAATCGAAGACGTTATAGCTGTGCCAGGGATGTGTTAAATGAAAAAAAAAAAAAAACAGGATCAATATCCCTTTTCCGTCCATCCTTGCGTACTTCGTTTTCATAAAAGTTATTCAATGTTGAATCTAATTACGAAGGATTTTTATATAACACTTGACATAATCTCTTTGTCGAAGTCAATAGCTGGCTTGTTCTCGAGCATTCCCGATATCACATCTAAGGTATAATAATCAATGAATAAAAGACCCGGATAGCTCTCAACAATAAACTAAGAGATACTTTTAACGATAGTGGTTGCCAAGCAAGTCTCAGCATATTCGCGGCACCTAGGGTGACACAATTGCACTTCGAAGCTCATCGACATTCTTTGCTTATGACGTGAGGATATCTTTTGTTTTCCTTCTCATTTTTTATAGTCTCATTAATTCATTTATAATATGAAATTTTAAGTTAATTGCTTCTGCATTTCCCGTATTTAATATTAAAAAATAATATTGTTTTAAAAGAAAAAAAAAAAAAACTCTTATAATAGTTGGCTAATTCAGCTGAAGTTTAATTCTACCTGAATTAAAAATAAATCAATTGAAATGAATAATAATTAATGAAAATAGAGACGAATGAACGCATAATGTAGTAAAAATCCATTTTAAAATTTCGCAAATAATTTGCTCATTAACAACAACGTAACTCGCTTCGAGTAATTCGGAACTCGCTTAACAAATTGACGAACGTGAAAGCAAAAGTATTCGTTTTTTCATTGCATTTCAACTTCGAGGCCAATTATTTTTCATTTAAGTTGGAAGTTGAATCTGTATCATCCGTCGATGGTATGATATTTATATAGATATATAGATAATTGCATTAAGGCAACCTTTTCCAAAATACTTTCAATCAGTTGTCGTATAACACAACTGATGTTCAAATAAAGTGATTGATCGACAGGAGAAGGCGTACAAGCATCAAAACGCAAGCTATATTTCATGTGGGCGGTGAACGGTTTTCAAATCGTAATTATCTTCTGTGTCATGTGATTAGCGAGATAAATAGAAAGAAAAAAAGTGGAAATATTATAGTCGAGCCAAGCCGACCTTTAGATACTCTACACTACTTCGTCTAATATAGTCACTCATTACTTTTCCTAATGACACATCAAAAATTATACAGATTAGGGGCGTAACAATGCGTGACGACCGCACGTTGGCGTTGGGTGCCACTTTTGTCTCTAGTAACATTGTTTGTCTTAATTTGTCCTAATTGTCTGTCCGAAAACATTGAACTGCATTAATCTTTGGGGCTACGCGAAAGTGCCACTTTATGAGGATAGGAGGCTGACGAGACCGATGTATGTGCCTTTGCTGAGATGTGGTGGTTCTATATTTTTCTATTCTGGGACACTAAGAGAATAGCATGTACTTACCCTATAATGAATATGCGGACAGACGAAACCTAACCTCCCGAATGGGCATCACTTTAAGCATTGGGCCTTTTGCTATACGCCCTACCTATTGGTCTCCTTCGGTCCATGATTTCTATGGGAGATCCTAATTCTTATTTTTACAATTTCCATTATTTTTGATTTTTCACAATTCCGACCTTCGTTCGCCATGCTTAATTCCCTTCTTCTTCTTCTTCTTCTTCTCTCCTCGCTCAAAGTCCGTAAAACACTGCCAATTTCCTTTGTGCGCGAACTAAGTAATGCCGGGCTGCAATTTTGGCAATTATTTTGTTGAGGATTTGTTGAGTTAAAGTCACACACATTAGAGGGGATACTCAAGACGTTAACTGACGTGGTACAAATTTAGCGAACTTAGTTTACCGATCAAAGATTTTATTATTTTCTGGTTGCTTCCGTCATAACGAGACACAAATTAGATTTGTCGTCATATAAGGGCGTTCATGAGAGCCTTTATATAGGGCGCGATTTAGAAAATAGACCTACCTGATCCAAATTCACTATAGTTAATTTATCAAGGACCTAATCTCATCATCAATTATTAAAAATTAGATCGTTTTGGTATAGGGTATAGGATATAAGGGATATTTTTCTTTGGACCCTTTCTATGAATCGGAATTAAACAAAAGGCCTTCGTGGTTCAAATTCGCTAAAGTTAATTTTTATGGAAAATTGTCATTATAAACGAACTTTCATCAACAAGAATTGAAAATTCGAACGTTTTACTCTCTAAATTCTATTCTATTCAGTTTCCGTAGAACGGTTATATGGCGTGGGGTTAAAAAAAATTCCATTTCATATCCAAAGTTTTCACACCAGTTTAGAATGTGGAAATACTGTTACTAAGCGATTTTTGTCGCGAAATTCTTAAAGTTACACAGAAGTGATACGATCCGAACGATTTTCAATAGCGTTCGTCCTTGGGTCAAACCAAGTCAGTGCACGTAACCCGATATTTTTTCACTAGTATTGAAAAATTTCAATTCTCTCTTCTTAATGTCTAACTTGGCACTCGCTATTTATCAATTAGTTGTTCAATTTCGAATTTCTCTTCTTCTTCTTCTTCTTCCTCTTTTAGCATTTTACTTATAGAATTTTGATTTTCTGATTTTGTTGTCACTTTTCTTGGTGGCATTTTGAAAATCGGGCGTAGTTATGTCCAAAATTTCTCTCGCAGTAAAGTATTGCACTTCGGACAAATTTATTGGTTTAGGCCAACTTTACTCAACAACCCAAAAAAAAATTTCTCTCGTTGTATCTCGCATTCGAATTATTAAAGAAATAGTTCACTAACTATTCGCGTTTAATGCGATTGCAAAAACAATTCTCGGAATTTCTTTTTCTTGAGATCGCTAAGCTGCCTCTATAACGTGGCATTTTGGGGAAGATAAGAGAAATTGCTTCGCAACTTCCCAGCTCGATTCGAAGTGTCATTGGCATCGTTCACAGGATTCCACTGAGGTTAATGCATTTCATTGGCAGTTTTGGACCAAAGCGCGTTAGTTGTTTGATTGCCTTGCAAGTAGCAGGAATCATGATAGAAGACTGAAGCTGCTTAGTACATTCATTTTTCAATTCTCAACTTCTCGTAGTTTGAGTAGTTAACTGCCATTGCCAATGTCTAAACTGGTCGTGGACATATCGTAACACTTTGTACAAGTAATTGCGTATTTTTTAAAGGACCAACAATAGCTAACTGATGGAAGAATGGAAAGAAACTCACAAAAGAAAATGAAAATTTCCTCCTATGCCGTGGACTTGATTTCAATGCGAACATTATCGTTTATCTACTGAAAAGAAATTTTGAAAAAAAAAAAAAAAAGACAAAAAAAACAGAACGAGTCTCTATTAGGGTGTTAAGTAATTGTATTAATTTCTACTTTCGCACCTTCACGTTTTACTTCATTTCACATCATATTTCCGCTTGTTACACAATTTCAATCAATAGATGTCAAAGCGCACACATTACGCTTTGATATTCGGCACGTGCTCATTCATTTACACTTTTTTCCCTTCTTTTTGCAACTTTTTAAAGACAATAGTATTTATGTAACGTGTCATTTCATTACCTAAGACTAGTTCAGATATTTAAAATAAAATATAGGAAATATATGCTCCATCTTTTGCTTATAAGCGTAGAGAATAGTTTACGGTGTTCAAGGGTAGAGTTATTTTTTGAAATTATGATCAAAAAGTTTACTACACGAAGTGAAATCTTAGAAGAAGGAATTCGCGGAAATATTTTTTGATAAGAAGCGCCGAACAATCGGGAATACTTGCTGTGCATGTCATCAAAACTTCAATTCCAATTCTTGCTGTATTACGAAATTTGTTGCTAAAGCTTAAACTTTTCGCATCTTGTGCGCAATTTTGATGCAACTCTGTATGGAAGAAAGGAAAACTTTATATAAAGCTTGCATGCGGAAGCCATCATCCTTTCGCAGCTTATAAATATATAAGACTTTTGAAGAAGATTCTACAAATGCAGAAATGTAAAGCTTTAAACAACAACAACAATAAAAAAAAACAAGCCATTGATAGACGGATATGCATACGTTATGTCGAACCGCTTGCAAAACCCAGAAATCGGCTTTAGAGACCCTCTAAAGCACGCATATGCATGAGCAATATAAAATTCGTGATTGATTTAGGCATGTCTGTCCGACTGTCTGCCCATCCGTGTAAAGGAGAGATCGTTAGCATATTGTCGGCCGCAGAATATTAAAATATCGGCTTCATGTACTGTAGGATTTTTGCAAAAAAAAATTATTTATTCGATGAAAAATCGAATGGAGGCGGTATTAAAACATATCTGTTCAAAATGGTCGAAATAGCGCGATTTTGTATATTTCCCTACTGTAACGATTTTGATGGCAATGGGAAAAAAACAAAACGAATATATGCCCCCCCCCCCCCCCCACGCCATCTTACAGTGGTTGGTATAAAAGGAGAAATTTTGAAGTTTGAAAAATTGAAAATTTCAAACAATCGGAAGCAAAAAGCATATGATAATTAGCTCCAGATGAATTGAAACTGTATTGCTTTGTAAAGATCTATTATTTTGCGTTCGTAATCCCTTTAAGCTCAAACCCAAGCTATATAACGGTAGTTAATTAAAATACACAATATGTAGACATGTCAGTAGAAGCTGCTTCTGTTAATGAAAAGACCACAACTGAGAATTTACAAAGTTTACACAATTATAGTATGTATTGCCCCGTGTTTATATTTGTATGTATGTATATATATGTGTGTGTGTGTGTACACAATCGAAAAATACAACTTTTCAGATAATTTAATGTAAAATTCCGAAAATAACTTAAGCTTTTTGGGAGAATTTATTAAATAAATAAAAACTCAACGTATAAATAAGATTATGTGGATGGCGACGAGAACGAGAAAGTAAAACTTCGGTAAAACAAAGCAATAAAAACCACACGAACAATGCTACTACACTGTAAAAACATGATAAAATACTTTGTTTAAAAAAAAAAAATATATATATATATATATATATATATATATATATATATATATATATATATATATGTATGTATGTATGTATATATTGTGAATATATATTTTTTAAAATTTATTTATATGAAAACGTGCCAAAAACTTTATCACTACCGAGGCAATCGTATAAAAGAGTGTTGCGAGTGGTTTTTAGACCAGCTTCACCTAGCAAAGAAATAAAGAGACAAAAAAAGTAGAAAAGTTTTTTAATATAATAAAAAAGGAGCAATAACCACAATTACGTACACAATTTAACGCGTAAATTTAGTGCAATTGAAAATTAGCCGTTATCACCCAGGTTACACCGTAACAACAACAACAACAACAACAACAACAACAATAACAACAACAACAACATGCAATTACAGACGAATCCTTATATGTATGAGTTACTCGAAAAACTAATCTAAAGATCTTAATAATTGTGGGCAGGCTAGTGGGTCGATTGAGATAATTTTCAAATCAAAGTTTTACATACTTAGTGTACATTATTGCCACAAGGACTAGAATCGCAAGGATATGAACTAAATTTTTCAAAACAATGGTTTAGATAGTTCATCGATTAAATAGCAATAGCACTTAACGTGATTGAAGATGCTCTTTAGCAATGTAATAGTGATTCGATTTGACTCTTCTTTACTTACATTCCGATTCTTTCCATACCTTGAACGTTTCCCACTTCGCTGTTTAGCGATCCTCTTCATTCGACCTCTTTCACGTTTATATCGTTGCAATTTACTTGACTTTTACAATGTTTGATAATTCGTTTTATTACGCATTTTCATACATGTCCTGATTCTCGTCAGTTTCAACTCTTGAATGCACCTAAACATGTCCCCTTGTTCGTCTATCCATCTGTCTTTTTGTGGTAAACAGTTCCCCGTTACCGCATCGCTTATAAATTTGCAAAAAAAGAATTTGAAATTGACCTAAATTTTTCAAAGAACACGCCTACAACGCCCACATGCTTCGGTGAAAAAAAGGTTTATTTTGAAAATAGAAGAAATCAACTGCGTCCACTCCATATTATAGAGGATGAGAATTTTGTCCTTTTTTTTTTTGCGGGGGTACAAAAGATTCGGTACCGACCGAATTTAATTTTCGCACTTGTTTAGTCTTTCCGTCGGATAACTGTGGTGAGTATAAAAGATTCAATCACGACGAAATATAATTTTCTTACTTGTTAAAGCTTACTTGCAAAGCTTATTAGTACGAAAGTGTTTAAAAGACAAACTGATAAAGGGACGAGCAAAGGTACAAAATGAACGGAAAGATTTGCTTTAAGCCGATCAACTTAACATTTCATATAGCTTAAAAGTGTATGTAAGATATATATATATTTATATATTTATATATATACTTATATATATATATATATATATTTATATATATATTTATATATATACTTATATATATATATATATATATTTATATATATATTTATATATATATTTATATTTATATATATATATAATATAGATTTTGCTATTTGTTGTTGGACTCTTTTGATAATATAAACAATTTAATATATATATTAACGATATGGACAAATGCGAACTTAATGAGAGCATATGATATAAAAAATCATTCAATTGCTATACATTTACATAAATAAAATCAAAAAGTAATTACCAATTATGCAAAAGGGATAAATGACATTATTATGAAATATTTCGAGTAATAATTTGAAATAAATCTATACAGATATTTCCATTTAATAAACTACGCTAAGCTATGCTATGCTATGCTATGCTATGCTATGCTATGCTATGCTAAGCCATGTTCTACTATGCAAATTTTCACTATACAAATAAACTGTACATACGTACACTATATTATTGATTATGTGTTTTGAAAATTCAAAAATTTAATTTTAATATCTTTTGATAATAATTAACCATTAAAAGTGTACTTACCAGTTACGACTACGGCTACATTAACGGCAAATATGTTTCAGTCTCAATTCTAATATGATCGATAAGTAAGATGGTTAACGAAGACAAGAAAAAAACTTTTCACTAGAATTAAAATTTCATTTCAATCTCGGCTGCTGTTTTCCATTTCAATTTCTTCATGCGATAAAATGAAAAGGTAATGCAATTATATGTTCTTGGCATATAAGAAAATAAAAATTGATCAATATATAGAATTAGATCGATAATCGATCGTAATGCAGTCACCGTTAAAAATCATGAAATTTCAAAAAATATTTGTATTTCATAACAAGTATCACAACTAACTGAGACTTTAGTGCAATAGCACACACTTGCGTTTTTATACATTGGCCAAGGTTCGCCTTTTATTCGTTGTATCGATTATTGAAGTTTCCCTTTTAAATCTCTATAGAAATACATATTAGCGAGTCCGTTAAGTGTAGATGAATAATATCGCAACGATTTAGTTACGTTGTTGGTCTGCCACTGAATTTGGTCTCACAACAACAACAACAAAAAACATCTCTTTAGAGACCTCCTCATATCAAGTTAAAAAAAATCATTTAAATCATTTGCAAAATCCGCCAACAATTCTCGCAAACAATCGTTAATTATTCAAGTCACAGTCTCAATGAACTGAACGAAGTCGATTTCATTCTATCAAATATCAGTTAAGTATCCTTTAGCAATAAAATATATGTGAAAATCAATTAAGTTTTTGCAAAATTAATCTTAAAGTAAATGAATCAAATTTCAATATCTTGCACAGTGAAGAAGGCAGCAAGAAATTCTTTAGCAACATATTTCATAGCACAGCATAGCACAGCTGCTTTTATGTTTTATAGGTTTTAATAGAACTAAAAGTCTTATGTTAACAAAAAAAAAAAAAAAAAAAAAAAAAAAAAAAAAAAAAAAGGAAAGTAAAACAAGATAGAAAAGAAAAAGCAAAGCGAAAAGGGAAAAGGGAAAAGGGAAAAGAGAAAAATTGATTCTAACGCCCTAGTCACCCGTACTGTCTTAAATAATTCACAAATTTATAATCAACATATTTGTATGTGCTCTCCTCATATACATATATAGAAAGTTTACACATATACATACTATTTTCGATACAGTTATGCAATATCATACACATGCTAATACAAGCGATGCTTGTATCTGCTTACTTAGACATTCTTCATGTCATTCTTGAAAAACTTCTATAGAAAATTCCAGTGAAAAAAAAAAAAAAATAATAATAATAATAATAATAATATAAATAAATATTAAGGAAAAAAAAAAAAGAAAACGTTGGGAAGGATAAAAATAAAGTATTATAAAAAGAAGAAAAAAAAAAAATTATAATAATAATAATAATAATAATAACAACAACAACAAAAAATAAAAATAAAATAATAAACAAAATGTTAGTGAGTAGACATCGCAACTACCCCACGGTTCGTTGAAAGAATTATCGATCTCACATCGCCTTCTTTATAACGTAAAACTCAATGTTATTGTTTATATATTAAAATTTTTCGCATTCTCTTCTGCACTTATGCTGCTTGTGATTCAACGTTTAAATTGCTGAAGCCCCAATGGCTTTTTCTACATAGCTGCGCTATACTCCAGTGTAACCGCAAAATTAACATAAACTTTAAGTGGAACAATTTACCAGGAATGCTTACGACCGCCTATGGAATATCGTGTACAGTAGAGAGAAAGACAATGAGAAAGAGAAGAGTACAGAGAATTGACGCTAGAGCTAAGCAAAACTTTATAATGTTTAGATTATATTAACTTAAAGTAAATGCTTGTAACCGCACAAAAGGCTATATGCAAAATATATTTTTCGTTTTATTATGTATATCGACTCGTTTAGTATATCATTCCTCCTCGTGGCTGTTATGTTAGTGTGGTGAAATTCTTATTGAAATGATAATCAACAAGAAGCAAATGTCACTTCATATTTCCCAAAAGTCGTCCTTAGCCATTCTCACAACGTAGTGGGGCAAGTCTACTTCTCTTAAGCTTTTCCTGCGGCGGTCTCAAAATCGAGGAAACAACATTTACTTTTGCCTTTTGTTTTTCACCGGAAATTTGTTCTGCTTTTTTTCTTTCTTTTTCCTAAAGTGACTGATTTTCGTATCCATTAGTGATGTTAAATGTTGAAAATTTATCCACCGCACTTGCTTAATAGAACACCTTCTTCAAAAGCCCGTACAAACTACAACTAAATAAAAAATTTTACATAAAAACTTTTCATTTTTCATTTTTCTTTTTTTTTTCAATCGGTTTTCAACTTGCTTTGTAAAGTCACAAAAATCTTTCTACATAAAAAAAACATTTCAACTACAGTAAAATAATATATTGTGTATATATATATATATATATGTGTAACAAACGACCCACAAAACTGTAAAGTTTTATAAAATTGATAACAGATTTCAGTGGTTAGCAGTGAATTTTTAAGTTTCTTTTCATTCTTTTTTTTTGTTTTTTTTTTTTTTCACTTTACCTTCGCATCAAAAAATGCTGATATGCTGGTTACGTTATTTCGTTTCTGGCATCAAAGAATTTGGAGACAATTTAGATATGTCCGTGCATCCGTTCGCTATTGAAACTTTTAAAAACTTTGCAAAAAGTAAAAGGAAGCGATGAGCAACATTTTCCAAAGATATTCCTAGCAAAAGAGTGTCGTGTTCGAATCATAAAAAACGCTTTAAAATTTGGCACAAATACGGTCTACTACGACTATCTAAATGCCTTTGATAAAAACGTCCACAATTAATGAGAAGGCTTTATATCTTGGGAGGTTGAATAAGTTTCCGGCGGTTTCCAAAAAAGATCTAAAAAAAAAAAGTACTATAGGGTGCTACGGTGAGTGCTCGCTCCATTTGAGCGCACCATAAGTTAGCCCGCTGAAGTGCGCACACACAATATACATTTTTTGGAGTTTTGAATGGATCGAGTTTTATATTATAAAAGCGCTCTTTTTGCAGAAAATGTGATTTTTTCTGCTTTTTCTGCTAATTGCAAGAATTATGACGAAATTGTGACATGTGATGCACAGTCGATATGAGAAAAGCCATTTGTATCGGTTATTCGTGTTCCATCAAACACGCTTCAACTTGGAACTGCAATCAATAAACGCGGCATTACACAATTAATCGCGATTTCATCGATATATCCCGATAGGGTCAAGTTCAACGCATGTCAAGACACAGTGCTGTGTGTTAACTCTTAATGCTTGAAGAGTGAAAGCCTGAAATGACATACGTCGGCTTTTTAAAGTTGTTCAAGTCGATATCCGCTCCAATTGCATCGCATATGTCTGACCAAGATTAGACGACAATTCTCCTCAATACGTCGTAGCTTACAGATCCCACTAGGAGGTTCTCCAGCTCGTGTGGCGAAAGGCCCAGATACGACTAGAAGCGATAAGAGAATATGCTTAAATATTGAAATAACGTGAACTGCAGCTTGTCTGCATAGAGAGATAATTCCATGGCAAGTGTTCTTTAGAGACAAAAAAAAGTTTTGTTCAATTTCGGAAATGTTACCCGTTTGTTCCACTTTCATGTCGAAAATACTGAAATTACATTGTAATCTCTTTTCCCCCTTCTCTGCCTATAATCCTTCCCAACCAGGGTTTACACGTATAGAGGATTTCCCCGAAATGAAAGAGAAATGCCATTAACATCGGCTTGCGAAGCTAAATATTTGCGATGCCTTTACTTGTGACGATGAGTTGTCTGTAGGTTTTTATGGATTACTCCAAGTCAACGCAACGTCTTAGAGGAATTGCCACCGAAAACAAATAACACAAAGGGCCACATAATGACATTCGACTTCATGTATGTCATAATTGTATGGACTAGCGTGTACTACTTTTTATTAATGCTTCCGATTAACGATGATTTCCAGCGACTACTCATTACCCGCTTAAGCGATGCTGTCATTCTTCTAACGATAGCTCTTTTGTGGGTAGCCTCAAAAGATCACTGACCCTTTGGGCCATGATATTTCTAACTTGGCCATAAGATGACAGACACAAGGGCTAGCAATAGGCAAAATTTTGAACAAAATCTTTTTTTTTTTTTTTTTTTATAATAATCGTTGAATTTTACTAACACAAATGCAGTAGAAATTTATTCACATTCCCAATATATTATATAATAAATTTGCTTAAGTTAAGTGAGCATCTCAACTTATCCTCATGGCACGAATATGATTTTCTTATTGCCTAAAATCTGTAAGATAATCATAAATATGATTATTCGAGTTTAGCTTTCATTTGCATATGAAAGACGAAGGGATCGAATTTGTTGCATTATTAAGTTTCCCTTTTCTCGTTAAGTCATATTTCATTAAAATATTATTCACATGACATGCATTTGCAGTCATGACGACGACTAGTGACACTTATAAAGTCAGTTTAGCAAATGGTTTGTTAATGTGTACGTTCGCGCGTCGAAGAAAGAACTTGTTAAACGCGAACTTATTTATGCGAACGAAAAGCTACAAATTAAATTTTAATATGCATCCTTCCCGTATACCTTAACAGATCTGCTCGTTGAAAGCAATTAATATTTCTTAAAGGAATAAATAATCATTAAATTAAAATCTTTTAATTAAATTAAAATCTAAAACGATATACTTTTTGGGACAAATGCAAGTAAAAATATTCTAGTCGGGCAAGGCATAGCCTTTAATTAATTACTCTACAACATTATGCTTAATATAATTTTTCATTTATTTATTGGACTTATTCTCTATATATTTTGTAAAGAAATTCACAAAAGTATGAATTTAAAGAGTGCGGGATAACTTACATCATCGATCATATGCTCATCTTTTCATTGATTTTCGCGAGAAAGCATCGAAAATGATATCTTAGCTAAACGGAGCTAGCCCGGCCCGTGAACTAACTTGATCCAGATTTAGCAAAGATCTTCTCATTGCTCACATACATGCATTATAAGGTACTAAAAATTCGACTTTTTCTGCTATATTAAGGTTTACCTTTCGTAGGAATGATTATACGGAAATGGCGTCAAAAAATGCCCCGTCCCTTGAATTGAATTTTAAAAATAAAAATTTCAATTTTTATTTCATATACCGAGACATGATATGTATATGTGTGGTAGTGGTCATAAAGATAATTCAATCCATTTTATACCGGCAATGATCTGCCGGTTAAACGTAAAGATATATGGACAGCTATCAGCTATCGGACAGACAGACGAGAAACAAGCTAAAATTGATTCAAAATCATTTGGGGAATCGATCGATATAATAAAAATTGGATCTATCGTAAGTCCTTTTGCGAAGTGGAAAAATGGATCGATGACTGGATGACTGCCAAATCAATATCGTTCTCGTGACACGGTATCGCCATTTTAGCAGAAAGATGCGAAAAAGTTGTAGTAAACAATGTGAAATGTTGCACCAATTTTTCTCAATAAACACCCCACCCCTTCTCAAGTGAAAAAATTATCAAAATACATGCAAATGCATATTTGAGTTGGCTAAGTGATAAGGAGTATGCCAGTTCACATAGCTTGCCGAGTCCTCAGGCTCAGAATATTTTTTTTTTTTTTATTTCTTAATTTTCCGGATGATATATCCAAACTTTTTAAGATCGCATTAAGACGGCGTATACCGATCAAGTCTAATATTTGCTAGCTATGCTTATGCTCTCTAAAAATAATTTTTAAGCGATTTTCTATCGAGTGGTGTACAAGTGGTGGCTCATATATATCAGATGTAAGCAATATATATTCTGGTGTGTCCGAATCTTCTACACCCAACCCAACTCTTATATAACAACCGAATCTACGGGCTTTTATTGTTGTAGTTTATGACTTATGATTAGAAAAACATTTTCTTTTTTCTTTTTGGCTTTTCAAAGCAGAGATGATATCAACTTATATAGTATATTGTGGGCATGTCCCCTGGCAGATTCGCCCGGCTCTCTAATATTTATGCGAAATGTAAAGACGATATCTATGTTTTATGCAAATGGGAGAATGTTTACCATAGACATTACACACATGGACCGACGGACATGCTAAGATCGATTGAGTAAACGTATACCTTATGGGGTCGTTTCGTCCGTCCGCGTGTTGCAAACATTCTGATAAAATGGATGCACGTCGATGCTTCGGTGATGGGTGTAAACAATATGAGGAAACGCGACATATTTGCCTTATAAGTAACCAGTAAGCATGGTTAGCATCGTTAAGCGTCGTTAGAAATTCCGATAGTTACAATTAATTGTTGTTATCAATTAAACACTCAAATGATGTTTAACCAGTAGCCTTGCACGATGCGCTCTTAAACTGCGTCGCTAGAGTGAAGCATACGAGCACACGTCGTGTGTGGTCGTCATAACAAAATATTACCGTTTCTCCATGGCAAGTATGTTTGTCAATGAGAGCAAACTGGTCAAAAATCATCGCCTTTATGTATGCATGGTACATACCAAAAATGTTATATATGTGTATGCGACAATCAATGATAAAGTGAAGAGTGTAAATATTGGGCATACGTGGTTAACATAACTAACTGAATAGAAGTCCATAAGTCGCGGTTTTGGTGCAAACACCTCCAGAGTTATTCACATTTTTTACAACAGTTTGATTAATTTTTTAAGAGCTATTGCTCAGTAGGGGAGAATTAGATAAGAGTTTTAAGAAATTTTCATACGCAAAAGGGGTCGAAAACATGGTCGCTATCAACTACCTTTTTGGAGATTTCTTGACGAATTTCAATGCAAATAAGTTTCTTCTATAATGGCAAAATAACGTTGTCCATGTTAGATCCGCCATCGAATACCCATATCTTAATTAAGGCGAATTTTTTAGTCAATTAAGATCTGTCCATCTGTCCTTCTTCCTTTATACTATTCATTTTACAAAAGTGCCTCTTTGAATACCCATAGAGTAGATCTTAATTAGCGTGAATTTTCCAGTCAATTAAGAACTGTCCGTCGGTCCTTCTTCCTTTATACTATTAATTTTACAGAAGTGCCCCTTCTGAATACCTATAGAGCAAATCTTAATTAGCGGGAATATTTCAGTCAACTAAGATCTGTCCGTCTGTCCTTGTCCCTTTACACTATACTGTGTTTTTGGCTTTTTTTTTTATCGAATTTATAAAAATTGATATATAAAGCAAAATATTGAAGCTACGTATTGATTTGGAATATAAAGGTAACACGACCGCAATGCGATGATCAAAAGGTGCCAGAAATTATTAAAATAAATAGTGAAACTGGACAATACTGATTTACCGAAATATCGTAAAATTTTATTTTGAATTTTTTGATAATTTTCCATGGATAACATGCACAGGTGTAGATGTTAAATTGGAATACTTTCAAATGTGTAACGTCATGAAATAAAAGCAAGATTTATTTCCATTGTACTATTGAACATATTTTATAATAAATAATGCAACCATATGAACTACTTTTTTTTGTGTATAACGAACGTTTTTGGCGAATGAATTCCATTCAGAATAAGCAAATTTTTATGTAACTTTATTGCATATGTCTATATATATATATATGTATCTATCTATTCAATAAAGATAAATAAAATTATGCAAAGAAGTGTAAATTGACTTAAAAGCGATGTAATAAAACTTTAAATCGAATTCATTAGCAGTAAAACAATTATTCTAGAGTTTAACTCAAATGAAGCAAAAAAAAAAAAAAAAAAAACCCTTTCAAAGAATTATATAACACTGAGAGAAGTAAATATTTTCAAATTATGAAATAAATGTAAATTTCACTCATGCAATCGTTTTAATTATGTATGAAACTTAAGTATTGAGTAGCAAATCTTTCATTTTCTCCTTATTATTAGTAGTGAGCAAATCAGTAGATAGATCGCAAGACAAAATTTAAGATCGATACCAACTACTAATGTGAATAGTCAGTTATCGACAATACCTTCAGTGTTTGCTTTTAAATCGTTGTAATCGTTTCCGTTTCGGGGAATTTTATCCAATTTCTATTCGCTTGAGTGCTACAGTGATAGACGACAGACGGACATCTGCAATGAAATACGTACAGGTGCACGTAAATTGGAGAAAGGGACATAGTTATAGTGATAGTGACAGACATATGAATGAAAGTACATGTGAAAATGTGAATGAACGAACGGATATAGCCGTGCCGCGCTGCCATATGGATGGAGATATGCCCGGACACACGAATGAACAGGCAAATTTGGCATAGACCGACACACGAATGACCAGGGGTTCATGTAAAGATAGACCAATATGGATATGACGGACAGACAAACAGATGAAATTATGTATCAAAATATGAATAAGTAAAAGGATAAGGCTTACAGATGGTCATGTGGACGAAGATATGTGTAAATATGCAAATGGATAACCGGATATAGCCGTGCCACACTGTCATATGGATGGACACATGCCTGGCCACA
>KK502413.1:2539177-2566169 GCA_000688735.1 Glossina austeni | reverse complement strand
TTTTTCTTATTTTTGTTATATAAAAACTTTATTTAGAAAATCATTTTATGAGGTTTAACGATCTAATCTTCAATAAAATGTGTTGAAGTGCAACAAGTAAGTAAATTGTATTCGGTCATGAGCGAATTTTTTACTTACTCATCACCGACTAAAATATGGAAAAATAAACAATATTTTCCTATTCTAGAATGTTGGGTGGGCGTGTCTGATTCTTACCATTTTCAGATTAAAAGCGACGTTTTGCAAAGTGTGTGTGTTGAGTTTTATGAGTGACAAGCAAAAAATACGGAAAACAAAGGTGTTGGCAGTTTTTGTTGCATAGGCGTGTCCTTTGTCCGGTTTGCATCATTTTTAAATACTTTTGTAAAATGTTGCCGGCGATATTTTCATTTTTGCGAATGGGAAAATCTTTACCATGAATACCGCGGACGAATGGTCAGACGCGCTGACAGGCATGCTTATATGCATGTCCGTCCGATTTTGAAACTGTCAAAGTATTTATACGCTTTATAGGATTTTTGAAGCTTGCATCTGCGCCTTTCATTGGGTAGATGTAATCAGTTTTGCCCACTGTTGTTGTTGTTGTTATACGTCCAAATTTTTGTATGTCCACCTGCTGTGGTTTTTGAGTAGTGAGCAAAAAATCAATATTTTATTTATTTTGAAAAACTGTGATAGTCTTAGTTTACGTGGCACTGTACGCGAGTCTCTTCACCGAATTTTCAATACCAACCTACGTGCGAGAAGTTGCAATGCTTCTGCCAAATTGGAAGTCGATAGTCTCTTCACCTATTCTTTCTTCTATACGTCAGCAATCTTCATATTTTCTCATCTTCTCATCTTTCTCCTTAGATAGTAGTTGAGCTTTATTAATGGGTAATGGGTAACAATGGTTTGCCTTAAGCCAATTCTCTCTTCTTCATACCGCTTGTGACAAATTTGCTGCATATTAAAAACATCTTTGATGACGTCAGCTGCGTGATGCACAAAGCAATCAATGAAAAATTGAAGGGATCAAAACACAATTTAAACAGTGATTTTGAGAAGAAAACCGAAAAGAACAGAAAAAATTATATTCGATCGTGACTGAATCCTTTATACCCATTACCGTTGTCCTAAAAAAGGACTAAAAAAAAGAAGAAGAACTACATTTTCAGGCTTTATAAAATCGAGTGGGCGCGGATGAATTTGCGTTTCTGTTTACAAAATAAAAAGTTTTGTCGCATAGGCGTGCAATGTTGTAGGCGTGTCCTCCTCCATTTGCAAATTCTTTTGCAAATTTGTAGGCGGTATCTTCATTTACGCTAACTACACAGTTGCGCAAACAGACAGACAGATGGATAGACGAGCGGACAGACATGTTTAAATGCATTCCAAATTTGAAATTGGCCAAGCGGTTATATACTATATGGGATTTTTGAAATTTGTTTCTGCGCCTTATAAAAATATTGAGAAATAATTAAATTTTGATCCCTTATAATGTTGGCTAGGCGTGGCCGATTTTTTCCATGCTACAGCATCACCCACAGAATGTGAGTCCAAATTTTTATATATTTATTTGCTATGCGTTTATGCGTAATAAGCAAAAAACCAATTTTTCATTCCCTTTGAAAAACAGAGATGTTCTCAGTTTACGTGATACTGTGAGCGTATCCTTGAACCAATTTTGTCCGTCTTTAAGAGCAACTTACGTGCAAGGTCTTCCAATATTTCTTCCAAATTTCAAATCGATATCTTCACTTTTACTGCTAGGAGTATATTTACACCAGATATTATATAGACGGACGGACATACAAATGAACAGGCGGACATACTGCAATCGAATCGAACATGCTGGTCACGAGTGTATATACTTTGTGGTGTTTCTGAAGTTGCCCTCTGGGCGTGGCAAACGTTTTGATAAAACGAAGACACGAATAAAACGAATAAAAATTACCAAGCACAGGATATATCATCAAATTATGTTAAAACTGCAAACATATATATTTAAGCTTATTTATATAAGTGTATGCGTGCACCGAAGCGTTCGGTAAGGATGTCTCGAAATTACCTTAAATTTTAAATGAGATAAAATGCTTTGTGAAAATTCTGTCGCTTGGTTGAAAATCTCTTTGCTTTTATTCGCTTGCTTGATGCAAATCGGGAATGAGAAGAATGTAAGAATAAAAGTTAACAACTAAAAGACAAAACACGCAATATATTATTTTAAGTTGTTGACTGTTATTATATTTTAGAGAACATTAATAACATTGTTTTTCTCCTTTTTGTTTACACACCCACCCGCGACCAATGTATATACAGTCGTCCCTCGTTTCGCATGGTTAATTCCTATCGTTCGGTGCCGTAAAGCCGTGTTATACGAAACCTTTCCCCTTACCCTTAAATTCATTTATACTAAAACATAATACGGAATGACATAAATTGAACTGAATATAATATATATGAAGGATGTGTAGAGTGTGTTGTATCGAAAGCGTGCTTTACAAGTACCGTGACGGCCGTTGCTAGTTCGATAAATAACACATAGAAACATACATGCATTAGAGATCATCCAATATATCAAATATATTGCTCAATAAGTTTCCGGTCTAAAAAATATGCTGACATTATCGATAGATTGATATGTTTTTTGGTTAGTGCGAGCCTTAAAACGATAGACGTGAGAATTTCATGACATTTTGATAATTAATTTACCGATTAAAGTGGTCTTAGTGACGCTACTTTTGTTCGAAGCAATTTCGAAGCAATGGAAAACTTTGACTTTCTTTTCTTGACGGAGCATTGGCTCAAGCTTGCAGCATATTATTCCTACTCCAGATGTGTCAAAGTTCCAAGAAACATCAAAAAAAAGTGCACAAAACCGTCTCGGAAAACTGAAAGTGAAGTTACTTGATATAGCCGACATCCTAAAGCTATCAAAAGACAGCCCATCCGCTAGTTTGCAGAAGCCTTGCAAATGCCAATAGTAGCCATTTTTCAATCATTCCGAATGTTGATCGTTACACGAGCTGAGAAGCCGGGGCTCACCGTGGTCGCAGATAATGCACCCAACCCAGTGTAGACGTGTTGCCATTTAAAACCACGTACTCTATGGCAACCCGATATTGCAAAACACTTATATATATATATATATATATATATACAGTGGTGTTGTCCGGAACTAAAAATGATTTCTGATAACGAGAATTTATAATAAACATTAAAAGAAAAAAATATAAAATTTTAAAAAAGTAAAAAAGATTTCATACATAAATTTTAATGCAAGCGGATCGTACGTTACTCATCCCTGCTATACTTTATTGCCATATCCAAATGGGCCTGCGGCTAATGCTAAGAATTTTTATCATACATTTGTTGTGAACTAGAATTTCCAGATATTGGTTTCCAGAGTTGGTAGATGTTTATTACTTATTATTATTACTTACCGCACAGAGCGGCCGCCTACCCAGAATCGGCCCTGTCTATATAATTATATATACGCGTTCCGGTAAAAAAAAAAAAATTAGCACAACACCACTGTATGTCTGTGTGCTAACGTCTGCATCTGGCAGGTGCCTTAATCAGGCGGGTTGCCCCCAACCATTGGCCAACGAGAGGTTAGTTGATTGAGGACCCCTCAGGATGCAAAACACTTACATCAACTCGCTGAAAGGGCTGTCAAACAACAAACCTATTCTCCCAGGTCGATAAAACTTCATTCAACTTATGCGGTAGGGAGCAGTCGACTTAGAATTTTCCTAAAAATCAAGTCAAGTCAAAATGGGTGTGAAACTCTTAGATATGCTTGGAAATTGTAAAAAAGGACGAATTTATTTAGACTTCAATCTTCGATACAATCACACAGCAAAATCATGACGTCAGTCTATCGGCAAATCCAAAATTAATAGACAATTTTACCTTAGCCTAAAATATATATTTTCCTAGGTGCAATTAGTATTCAAGAGAGAGCTCCAAGGTGTTTAATTAGTCTTTTTTTTACTTACTTTCGGTTTTCGTCCTTGCCAGTGTTATCCCAAAAAATATTTTCATTTCTTAATTTCTCTTTCACTACTCGGTATGCAAGAAGCAGAAGAAGAGAAAAAAAAAAAAAAAAAAAAAGAAAAGAAAAAGAAAGAAGAGGGAAACATATTTAGGTCATTTGCTTAATGACTGTCAATAACGATTATGACAATGATAATGACGTTTGTGCGTGCATTAATGATGGCAGATAATGGAGATTAGAGGTAACTCATTTTAATGTAATGGCCTGTCTGTCTTAAAGCATGAAAATGAAACATAACGCATTTATAAGCTTCAAAATTATTTACACTGTTTCTCCTCCTGCTGCTGCTGCTGCTGCTGCTGCTGCTGCTACGGTGACTTTATCGCAAGAAGAGAAATACAAATTTTCTGGTTGCATGGCCAATACTCAGTAATGGGAATCGAAAAATCTTTAACGCTGCCGTCGTCTAAGATATTGTATGGCTTCCTAATTGTCCGTCCGTCTGTCCGTTTATTAAAGTATACACTCAAACTGGTTTTTCTGCGGTCTTTTCTAATGCGTTTATGCGGTCCCTATTTACCGCCCCGAAAAAAAAACCGACTGCTAAAAGTTTTTACTTTAAAAACAAAAACCAAAATTTAGACAAAGAGTAAATGAACGAACGATAAGCTTAAGCTAAGTTAATGGGCTTGATAGAGTTTTCGGTTCGTTGCTGCAATCAACAAAATAAGATAATCAATGTTAAGTTAATCTATCACCGCGCGATGTAAATCACTAAGATGAATGTAATATATATATACATACATATATATACATATATATATATATATATATATATAAATACCTTCGAATATTAACTGATATCTGTTAAAGGCCGTTTTTTTTTTTTTTTTATATACAACAAGATGTGTAATCATCATGATTAGAAAATTCGGACCGAAATACATACATCTAATGTTACATGAATATGATATATATGATGATTAAACATCATAATAGGTCGTAATAAACTTTTTAAAATTTTATTATTAATCAATTTTCTACTTCATTGAATATAATGAATAGAAACTTATTTTGTCAAACAGGTATTGAGGAAAATGTGATTTTTCAGCTCTAATAAATTTACATTTACTTTGCATATACGTACATATGATGCAACGTGTAAGGGAAAAGTGAATGAAAATTGATCAACTAAAGAAGAGAAGAATAAATTTGTGTGACAAGAAAAACCAATGGCATTCAATTTATTTAACAATTTTGTATATTATTTATTACATTAATTGTGTATTGTTTTTGACATTTTATCCCACCATTCAATGTTGTCGTGAGTCGTAGTGAATAACTTGAAATTTCTATTCTACATTCAACATTTAGTGCATATATGGAAAACGTATAAATTATCGAAAGTAGTTTAATGATCATCAGCCGGCCACAAAGACAAAGGTTTACACACTCAAACCGTAAAGTCATGTATGAAATTTCACGATATTCGATGAGTTAATATTTTATTTTATTTAATGACTTCTTGCCGCGATAGAAAAGAAAAGTGATTTCCTGTCGAAAAGTCGAGGGAGAAAGTTGCAAGAGAAATGAAAGAAAGGCTCGATAACACACCTGGCAATGTTGCATAAAATATTTAAATGGCGAATGGTTGCTTATACAAGTGCAAGTGGTGAAGAATATCGAGTTGTTTACAACCCATTTCAACTGAATTCCTTCCTTCGTCGCCAAGCAATAAGACGGCTGAAGGCATAAATGTGAATGAGAATGTATTTTTTTTTTTTTTTTTTTTGGTATGCACCGTAATCATCATCATCGACAGAAGCAATTTATTTGCAAGAAACGGGCATATTTGAGGAAGAAAAAGAATTAATCCTCAATCACGACAACGCATCTGCTCGTTTATCGGGCATTGCATAGGCAAAAATGTATTCTTCAGATTTACCTGCCAGCGATTATCTCAAAAGGTAGAAAGCGCTTTCCGAGGAGCTGAAAATCTCGCCTGCCAAAATGATGGATATTTTGAATTGCTCGACAAATCGTAAAGGATTGAGTAATGATTGAACATCGCATACCGAACTAAAACAAGATTTGTGTGAAAAGTTATGTGTCTTCTATTTAGTACATACTTAGTTATTACATTTGTACGCAAAATATAAGAAGAAGAAGAAGAAGAAGAAGAAGAAGAAGAAGAAGAAGAAGAATTATCAGAAGATTGGCTTTAATCAAAATAAAAACTACTTTTGCTCAAGCCCGGCAGATTACATCACCTTTGTTCATTGACCATTGCGTCTGTCCGTAAAGAGTGCAAAAATATATATAACTTTAGACGTAACGTCTTGAAATTGCTACTCAAACGAAACGAAGCGCCTAGAGAAAGTGAAACACTATTGAAATAATTTTTAATAAATTTCTTCTTTTATAAAGTGCGGGTTCCCTTAGGCAGCATACGAATATAAAATCCGTGAATTGCTTTATATAACGAAAAAAAAAAAGTTCGTAATATCGAAGTTATTGCATCAAAGTGCCAAAATGCCACAATTTCCAAAATCCTTTAGTATGATGTTGTTAGTTAGTTCTTGCATTCCCTGCACATAAGCACGCATATGTTTTACATGCAGAGAAATGGTTTTCCTCTCTCTTTGCCGAAAGAATGTCATTTAAAAAAGATTTTAACAAAAACAGCAATTACGTCAAACAAGGGATAAAAAAAAAAGAAAAGTTGTTCGAAGTGATGTATAAACTTTTGATTGACAGGATTTAATTTTATTTTTAAAGGTTGCTGGATAAAAGTTATGAGTTATCGGAGAAGAGAAAAAATAAAAAAAAAAAAAAAAAAGTTTCTAATAAAAGCAAAAGTAACTTTAATTATTTGTGGTCGTCTACACGCTGCACATACACTCATAAGATAAGATAGTTTAAAACTTTCTTCATATTCGATATCCTCCTCCTCCTTCTCCTCCTCCTCCTCCTTAAAATACAACTCGGTTTGGTTCATCGTTCGCTTTGCACTTTTTTCAAATGCAAACCAAATTACAAGTATTTTTGACAACTGCGATCGCTGAAGAAGATAATATGGACCTATGGGACGGTGAAGTTTTCAGATAAGCGAATCTACGTCAAATTTAATTAAACAGGAATGATGACTAAGTGAAAACCTCTCTCAATAAAGGGGAACAAAATATATTATTCACTGAGTAGGTTACCTACGAAACTGATCTTATGAGCTTAAGATAGGGTGAAGAGGGTCAACATAGAACTGTCATTGAGATGCCGTTTGACAATTGAAAACTGAAACGTTTCTTCAGGTAAGAAGCGTGTCGCACTCGCGCATTCATGATTTGTAGGTCGCTACTGACACATTGAGCCTAAGGTAACACTTGCTGTCGTTATCTGCCGTTTGCAGTTTCTACTGGAAAGCTTAATATTTTCGACCGTAACCTTCATCAGAATGTTGCGTGATGCGAACGTGATTTGTTTGTGTTGTTTGCTATGGCTTGAAAATTGCGCCTCGTCGTGAAGATTTTCGTGTTCAAATTTTTTTCTTTCCGACTTTCGCGCCAATATAAGCCCGTTTTCGTTGTTGCTCTTGTTCGCTCATCCGCGAAAGTTGTGAGGGCCCTTCAAAATCAGTTGCTATGTCTGAAAATATTGATTCTGTGCAAAAATAAGTTATGCAAGATCGACATCTGCTGTGAGATTGAGACAAACTTTTACGCTACTTCCACCTACCATGACACTAACACCCCCATGCATCACATCATACTCCCCCCATGCGCATGTCAAAATGCGAATATCGTTAACTTGCCAGCTGGCTTTTCAATTTTTGTTCGCTTTGGACGAGTTGCACCGACTGCTGGCCACTCAGACGCCACTGACGATCTTCTTGATCCAGATGCGTACTAGCAAATCCATGCTTCATCCATAGTTACATACCGTGAGCAAGAAATTATTTTTTATCTTCTTTGAATATCTCCAAACCGCGCTTTAAGTCGTCGACGCCTTGTTCTTTTTGGTCCGGCATAAGCGATTTTTTGCGACCAGGGTACTCAGGATCGTCGGTGTTTATGCGATCGCGTTTAAATTCAGAATACCAGTCAATAATAGTCGACTGTTCTCATGCAGCGTTTCCAAAACGCTTATCAAGCCACTGTTCGACTGCGACAGACGCCATCAAAAAACAATATTTAATCAACACATAAAATCTCTTTTTATCCATTGTTTCGAAAATTACAAAACTGGGATCAGTAAAATCGCTATAGTACATAAAGTAATTGTCAGAATTTGAAATGAAATTTTTACACGTCATCTTTAAAGGTTGGCACTATCGAAAAATTGTATATGTCTGTCGACAGTATTATCATATCATATATGTTTCAGACCGGAGACTTATTGAGTAATGTGTTATATAAAATATTGCCTGATCATTCTCCTTGGATTCCACATAATTTGATAAAATTTTAAAAAGATACTCGTACCGTACTCGTACTCGACGTACATAAGGTCAACGAACCGCGCGATCAACGCGTATTTGTAATCAGTAGTCGACTGTCCGGCAGTTTCAAGAAGAATAAAATTCAACGAAAGTTATTCGAGCGGGAAGCCTTTTAAAACAAGTGGTAGTCCGTTTTTTTTTTTTCAAAACAAACTGGCCACGTACCAAGGATGCATTTAGATGAACGTCAAACGATCACAAATTTTTGGCCGAAAGTCTTTGGTGAAATAAGGAAAACAAAAAAACAAACACACAAACCTCGCCAGATCTTTCTTCAACATGACAATGCAAGCCCTCACCTATCCTACCTAAACACTCATAAAATCCTGTAAGGCTTTCTTGGGCATCCAATATATATATTTTTTTTCTATTCCCGAACATCAAGGATGTGAACGAAAATTTTTTGATCGACCGAAGACGTCGTTGATATGTACACGGATCATATTTTGTCTGTATCTCGGATGGAATGGAAAAAATGCTGTAACAGATGATTCGAACGTGTGTGCAAAAGTGTACACAACAAAAAATAATATTAATTATTATCCGCAATGTGTAAGCAGTGAGCCAAACGATTTAATCATATGATGATTCATTGTCATCTGTATTGGTAAGTAAATAATGAAAATTCTCGCTTCTGGATTTCCAAAAAGCAAAGACAACGCGTCGAACAACCTACTCCCATCATCTCATCAGGAAGAGTAATAATTTAATATGTCGAACAACCAACCTCTCTCACCCATGAAGAGCAATAATTTAATATGTCGAACAACCAACCTCTCTCACCCATGAAGAGCANACCAACCTCTCTCACCCATGAAGAGCAATAATTTAATATGTCGAACAACCAACCTCTCTCACCCATGAAGAGCAATAATTTAATATGTCGAACAATCAACCTCTCTCACCCATGAAGAGCAATAATTTTATATGGTTTTTGGTAGTGAGCATATAATTGAGGAGTCAGTTCATGAAAATATGAAACCTGAGTAAAACATCTCGTATTCAAAAAAAAAAAAAAAAAAAAACGGTTATAGGATGAACAAGGCGAACGGAAATCTCGATTTGAACATAAATCCTTTGCATAATCACATATATACAGTATACAAGCGTGCATACAACAACAAGTGAGTTGAATTTGCTTTTAAAATTCAATTATATGCAAAGCAATATGTAGTTCTTTTTAGATGCTGTCAAGCTAATGCCGATGCCAATGCCGATTGAATTTTTTATTTAACCTTAAAAGAAATTTGAAATTTAGTTACTTTCTGGTGTAAAACCATATATTTTCTAGATTTTTCATTTTCTGAGCGCAACAAACAAACACACTACTACTAATAGAAAGGAAATTGAAGGAGGGTAAGGTAAACATAATTTTTTCTCTTAAGCATTTATGCATAGGACAAGAAAAACAATGCGAAAATGGAGAACACTAAAGCTATTAAATTAAGTTGACATCGAATCTTTTTGTATCCAAAATCTCTATTCTTACTTAGTATGTGAATCTGATTAGAAGAGTGATGGTAATGGTTGTGGAGGCCTTACTACTTACGAGTATATTAAAAAATTGCAACAACAATCGGACTGACGGATAAATGAGCGTAAGAGCCCATTGGGAAGATGCATTAGACGGGGGAGAGTAAACGAACCGATACTCAGGTAGGCTCGCAAATATTTATGCAAAGAGTAAAAAAGTGTGAGAAAAGATAAAATTGAAGGCTTAAAAGATGGGCAGGCAAAGAAAGGCACACATAAATAGAACCGTAGAGAGGAAAGCAAAAAACATCGGAACAAAAAATGATTGGGAAGACAAAAGAAGCGACAACAAGAGATGAGATGTTAAAGCTAACATCTGAAGTGACATGCGAAGGCATAAGTCTTTCATTCCTGTGAACAGATGGAGAAAGGAACAAATAGAAAGGCAATGGAGACCCAAAGAAATAGAACGAACCTTTTCCGCGAAAACCACGAATGGAAAGAGCGCAAGAAACTTGGGACGTGGACGAAAGCAAGATCAAAAAGACTATGAAGAACTATGCACCGGAAGAAAAACTAAAGATCGAATCACTAGTAAACATAGACAGATGCCTATAATATACACACACACATATATATATATATATATATATGCCTGTTAGAAACGAACGCGTCTGATCTTTTGACAGCATATATAAAAATATGTATGAACGGAATTATGATGAACATGGAAAAACAGATTTACATGTAAAAGCCTAAATAAATGCTTTTTACAAACTACGTTCGCTCGCTTATGAGCGAACAATAAGCGAGTGATTTATATATTAATGTAACTGTAACTGTAACTGCTTTATAGATGATATTGGTAGACTTTTATACGTTTACCTCACATTTTTCATGCTAAAGGCAATCTAATCGTAAAGTTCCATTTTTTTTATTATTTTTACACATCGTTTACTCGGAATTTATTCTATGCCTTACTTGATATCATTCGAAAAATAAATAAATAAATAAACAAAGAAAATCAGCCCACACTACTACAAGTCAATGTTAATCGGCTATGGTAACCGTATGACGAGTTTCTTTCTTTAATTTGTTTCGATAACCGCCTCGTACCAAAGTAAAATTTTTGGCTTCTTTTCTCTATATGTGTATTTATGTGAGAGGGTGTAAATATACGTACGAGTGAAATAAATTTCGGTTTACATTCTGTTTACATTTACGCTTGGACGCTTTTAAAAACTGTTTAGATCGGACCCTTCTTATAATCGCTAACCAATAAAATCCTTATTTAAAGAAATTGATATGAAAATGTTTTCAATTTTTACTACTTCCCGATAACGATCGGTGAAATATAGTATTTCGACATGTTAAAGGAATGTGGGAAATTTTTTTCGAATCTCACATACATTATATGAACGTGCCTGCGAAACGACATATCACTCAACACAAATTCATAGGATGCCCTGGATGAGGAGATCGCCGCCATTGATGTACGTCATAAAAACTGGTCATCTAACTGGTAAACTATTGATAGGAATGGTTGATACATTTCATTTGAAGGTTACTATACTCTCTACAAAGCGTGTGGACTCCTTTATAGTTATCCCACATTTTTATGTCACCCAAGGGACTTATTGAGTGTTGTGTTATAAGTCTTTATATAACGATTAAAGTCTAATTTCAAGTATTCCTTAATGCAAATCGATATATGCTGACTAGTTGTTCGGCATATAAATGTACTTTAGAAAGTTTAGACTATATATCAGATCCCTTGCTATATCACTGTCGTCATCAAATCCTTTTAAATAAATTATAATTTTTAATATTTCGTAACAAAGATGAAGAATGCAGAGGAATAGACGAAATAATGTAGGGTCGACTATATGCAACAATCAGGTTTCAATTTATTTCTGTATGGATGAATAGTAAGAACCCACAAAAATGTTGAATAAAATATAACCGAATCAATAAAACCTTTTTTCTATTATAACGATGACCGCATTACCGCAGGGACAATTTATGAGACAACAAATACTAGCTGTTTATATATAAAATGCTAGCACAGGACGGGGCAGAGAACAAAGGAGAGAAATTCGAAATCTGCAGACATCAGTTAGAAAGCTTATCAAAAAAATTGCTTTCATTGGAAGCTGATGGGGTGCGGGTGTAATAAACTCGACTGACATTCTAACACTTTTAAATGGCACATAATGTGGCCTTAATATATATTTGACCTTTCTACACACGCACACATACACACACACACACACACAAATACTAATTGAAGCGTAACCAAAACATATGCTATTCGGAATTAACGAAAAAGTGTTGACCTCATTCAGTTAACATAATCTCTTGGCCATAATGATTGCGTTCTCTCATTGATATCATTTTGATCGGCCTGATAGTCGTGAGTATTATCGAACAATAACTTGAATTTACCAAGAGAATCTTCGAATTCCGTATACTCTGCGATTGCATGCAATGAAAAGAAATCGCTTGAATTTTATATAAAAATAATTGCAAATAAAAAAAAAAAAAAAAAAAAAAAAATTTTTAAAAAAAAATTGAAAAAAAAAAAAAAAAAAAAAAAAAAAAATGTTTATAGAAAATAGACTCAATGCGATAGTAAAGTTTTCATAATGGCCGTTATAAGTAAAGGTTAACCTTACTTTTCCAAATGATTCAACACGATTGCAAAACTGTGTACTCAAATTTCATTAGAATTGCATTAACATTCATTTTTACTTCGAGTATCTTGAGCTTAACGTAAACTTTTACTTGCGTCTATAAAACGGATGGCAATGCGCAATCTTGCGGAAAATTTGCGTCTCTTCAGGGGATACTTAACATATACATTAACATTTGAGTTTAAGAACTCTAACATGATTTGCTGACCTTGCTCGCTTAGGGCACTAGGTGTGAAAAAACGTTCACTTTTTCTGTACCGAAAACACTCCTTATTTAAATTCATTCATTCATTTCAAACGACTGCGGCTACACATTCAAGCACATATATATATTAAAAATGCAATTAAATATGTATCGTGAAGGGATCAATACTTTTTAGAAAATCGACTAATTAACTTAAGGATGGAAATTTTATTTTATTTTTTTTTTTTTTTTTTTTTTGTGTTATTGAAAATTTTTACAGTCCGCACAGTCTTGCGAGTCTTGAAGTTGAACAGACCGCGTTTGATAATAAAATTTCTTATAAGATAATTTCAATCAATTAAAACGTCATCATGTTCATGTTTAAGCATTTCAAGAATTAATAAACCGTAAAATATTTGCGAAAGAATCTAAAAGATCGCACTCTCGCACAACAACAACCTCTCGTCTACACGTAGTAAAAGTATGCTAATGTATTTGTAACAATTTATAAATGAACCTTATATACCTTATATATATATATATATATACACTGCCTTGTTGTAAACGCAACTGATTAATGATATTCAACTGGAATTTCCTGTGCAATTGTTCCCACTTACAAGACATTTACTCGATTCGCCGCTATAGCTGTTACGAGAGGGAAACGTGCCTTCATTACACACGACAATGTCTGCAGTTTGTGTTTACATTTGTGCTTAGGTTTGTGTATATTGCGTAATAATGTGGGCATAATAAATGACAGATTTAAACCCAGACATGTTTTCTTCTTTTTCCTTTTTTTTTTTATTCAAAAGTTAAAACAGTCCATTGGTTACAATTTAGGTGGTAACACAAGTTTATGATGCCCGCTAGCATAGTTGAAATAAATTACCGTTAAAATATGGTTACATAACAAATGTGAAGTGTACGTCACCCGAATAGAAAATATAAAAAAAGAAAAAAAAAAAAACAGGGAAAAAAAGGAAGAAAATTACATAAGGAAGAGAGAGAAAAAAAAAAAAAAGAAGAAGGGCGAAGAAGAAGAGAAAAAAAGCTACTAAATAAATTGCAATATTCTTCGTTTTCCATTTAGAGTTGGCAGCGAGAATCGTTGTTCATTTTTCCATTTGATGTCAGGATAAATTCATTTTTTCGCTTCCTTTTTGCAATGATATGCACTGTAAATGGCAAAAAACGGAACCTGGTCGAGATATTTGTTGTCATCGCTTTCAATTTTGAAAGTCAAAAAAATTTCATATTTCAAACTCACAACAACGACTATCACCACATACAATAAACTGAAGAGCTAGCCTCTTATTTATTATTTAAATAGAATCAGTTGTGTGACATGTTGTCCGCATATAAAACATGAATGTTACGCCAAACATAAGCACAAACAAACACAAACACACACACACATATATATATATATATATATACGTAGATACATACATACCATAGTGACAGCTTTGTCACATAAATCCGTAGGAAAGAAAAAAAAAAAAAATCAAAAAGAGGTCATGCGGTTATTCTAACAACACAAACCAAAAGTAAAAAGATTGTTTAAAAATTTGTTCTAAGCATGGATATAAATTTTGAAAAATAAAATATAATAATAATAATAGTAATAAAAAGGAAGTAGAAATTTTCTTGGGGAACAAACGCATTAGGGGAAGAAAAACTTTTCAAATTCATATAATGCTTTTTAACAGCTCAAGCCATTGTCTTGTGCTTTAGACCGACCTTCTTATACATATACCCACTCTCTCTCTCTCTCTATCTATCTCTATCTCTGCTGTGCACAAAACACAATGTTGGTACATTTTTACTTAGTTAAAACGTAGTGAGACGGAAAAATGCTTAAACCAGACTGCATGCCTAGTCACCTTAAAGTTACCCTAAATTGTGTGCACATATACAATAATATAAAAATATATACATATATGTATATATATATATAAATAATTTTTAGATGTCAAAACCCAAGGTAAACGCTAAGTGACATAATAAAATCTATACATGAACAGAATCGTACACTTACGTTGCACTTACCGACCCAAGCTAATAGACATTTTTTTGCCTGAATTGCAAGTGCATTCTAAAGAGAAACTATTTTTAGAGTATTTTAACACAATGTAAACGACATATGAATGGAATGCTTCGGAACGCATACGCACACATATCACACAACCGTTGCATAAAACTTCAGACGTAATCATTTTGCCAACAACACCGAACTAACCGAACAGAAAACCCATATAGAATACCAGGATGTAAAGCGCATACAAACAAACGTACATAGCAACGTACTTTTGTAAGTAAGAGAACGAAAAGAGATTATTTGCCGAGTATAGCACATCAATAATATATATGTATAATCGCGTAAACACATGACTGGCTTTAATGTTGTTCCATTTCTATAGGAATTAGCGTGAAGTGATAGATCTGAGTGTTGTCATTTCGCTTGTAATATTCGAACAATAGATCGAGGAAAAAGTCCGCGGCACATTAAAGTCGCATCCATAAATAATTTGGAAAGAAAAAACCAAACATGACATGACATTTGTTAATTCATTCGAAAATAATTGGATTTCGAGAATGAGGTCAAAAGAATAGCATTTTGCCGGGTGATGAAAAAATTCGTGGTATTTATGCAGTGGTATGCAAACAATTTGCTTATTTTCGCCAAGTTTGGAAAATTTCAATGATAAAGACATTCCGGTCTTTGATCGATCAAGCGTTAATATTCCTAATCGAACCGTATGTTTTTACCGCATTGTGCGTCTTAGGTTCATAACTGGAAAGCGATCTCCGTATCTTAAATGCGGCGGAAATTTAAGAGAGAGAGAGAGAGAGAGAGAGAGAGAGAGAGAGAGAGTGTGTGTGTGAGAGAGAAAGAGGGAGAGAGTGAAAGAGAGAGAGAGAGTGTGTGTGTGTGTATGTGAGAGAGAAAGAATGAAAGAGAGAGGGAGAGAGAGTGAGAGAGAGAGAGAAAGAGAGAGAGAGAGAGAGGGAGAGAGAGAGAAAGAGAGAGAGAGAAAGAGAGTGAAAGAGAGAGAGTGAAAGAGAGAGAGTGAAAGAGTGTGTGTGTGTGTGAGAGAGAGAGAGGGAGATAGTGAGGGAGAGAGCGAGAGTGAGAGAGAGAGAAAGAGAGAGAAAGAGAGAGGGTGTGTGTGTGTGAGAGAGAGAGGGAGAGAGGGAGAGAGGGAGAGAGTGAGGGAGAAAGAGAGTGAGTGAGAAAGAGAGTGAGTGAGAAAGAGAGTGAGTGAGAAAGAGAGTGAGTGAGAAAGAGAGTGAGTGAGAAAGAGAGTGATAGAGAGAGAGAGAGAGAGAGAGTGTGTGAGATGTGTTGAGGATAAGAGCTAAGAAAAGTTCAAAAGATAAGAAAAAATATTATTTGTCCGATTGACGAAAATGTCGATGAAATTTTTCAAAAAATTTATATATATTGGCCCAAATTATATAAAGTGGAAGATCAATATTTGGGCACCACATCAGTTAATGAAGACACTTGTTCGTTACAAATCGCTGCTGAAACAGATACGAAATTGAAAAACTTATCACGCCTTTCGTTAAAAGCGAAGCCTCTGCAATATCTCCACCTTTTGTTGGGTACTTGCACTTGACACACGTACAATTTCGTATCGTGCAACTGTTCTATTCCGCAATTTTAGCCAACCACCAGCCAGTAGACTCCTATGCTCATATAATAATAATTAAGTTAAAAAGTGCGTAAACACTATGAGAAATTGGGTTGAAATGCAAGACAATTGTGAACACTAATCACTGACACTTAACCAACAAAAATAATTACAAAAGCAGTGCAAGAAATATGAAAAATTGTTATTAATAATGATTTTATTGTCAATTTCAATTACAGTCAGGTAGTAATTTCGGAATTTTCTTTAATATTTTTTTGAAAAACAAAACACATAAGACATTTAAACATAAATCATTTAATTTTGAAAAGGTAAACAATATTTTCAAGCGATATGAAAATTATTTTACATAGTAATCACATAATAACAAAAGCAATCACTCTTTTTATATACATAAATGTGTATGTATGTATGTATGTATGTATGTATGTATGTATGTATGTATGTATGTATGTATGTATGTATGTATGTATGTATTTCGAGTTAAAATNTGTATGTATGTATGTATGTATGTATGTATGTATGTATGTATGTATTTCGAGTTAAAATAATGTGGAAAATAATTGAAATTATTGGAATTTCATAAGAAGATTTGCACACACACACAACACACACACACACAACACACACACACACAACTTAAACGGGCAGTTTTTAATTGATTTCCTACGAGCTATGTATGTACATGCGAGGATTGGTTGAAAAGTTTCTGATAAATGCAAGTTTACTCGTCAAAGTCAGTCGGTCTACTGCAAGATCGATGCAATTAATCCAAGGATTCTCTAACATATTTCTATCATTTAATTTTTTTTGACCCTCATCAACTTATTATTCGATCTAAATCTTCTTTTCTCGAGTACACTTTCGAGATTTGTCCACAGGTAGTAGTCGCCCGATTGATTAGATCTTAAGATCTAATGCTCGAAGAATGCTGGAAGCACTAGCAATACAAACTTCTATTCGTGTAATTTTTTTATTGTTGCCTTTAAATTCTTACTCGGTATTCTTGTTTCACTGTAAGCAGAAGCGGCACTCAACAAGCACTCATTTTGATTTTTTGTGTGGCAAACACGTTCGTTGACCACACGTTCATAGCCTTTGCTGTTTCTCTACTCTTAACAATCCGGTCGGCCAACGGGTGTTCGCTGAACTTGACTAATGTTTTCATCAGTGGTTACTGCGTTCACTATTTCGAACATGTATCCTCATCCATGCTGATACGGCCACGTTTCACACAATCTGTGCAAATTTTCACCACAGTATTACACAGTGCTTGCATATATTTTGATAGATTTTTAACTTGAAAAAGGTATATAATGATCAAAATATTTTCCATCAACTTACCGCCTTCATTCTTCTGACAAGATGGCGGACCGAAAGAACGATATTGGTTTGGCAGCGATCCAATCATCGATCCATTTTCGCACTTCCACCAAACCATCCTGCATCGATGTGAGCAAGTGGTAAACAGAAGTGGGTACGCTGGCTGCGACCGAACCCAGCTGCCCATTCGAGCTGCAAAGTATGCTTGAAAACTATTGCAACGTGTGGACGAGCTTTGTCATGCAAGAGGATGACTTCGCTTTTGTTAACCACTATTGTTGGTCTTCTTCGGAACAATACATAGTTTAGTTTGTTCAAATGGCGTCGGTAGACATCTGTAGTAAGAGTTTCATTCGGTTTTAGCAGTTCGTAACACACCCTACCTTGTTGATCCTACCATATGGATGGTAAAGCTTTGTGGCCATGAATATTCCGCACCGATGTCGATGTGAACGGCTCTCCTGAACTAACCCGTGACTTTTTGCAATTAGGATTGTTTGTAGTAGATCCACTTTTCATCGCCAGAAAGTGGCAAACCATGAAATAGCGCTATTCGACCGACGGTTCGAAATGGCATTTGTCATCAATTCGTACGGAAGATTTTTCACTCTTTTTATATCTTTCCCGGTCGCACGTAAATGCTTAGACGCGTCTAATTGACTCATCAACTGCTAAGCTTTTCCATACTTCCTTGAGAGTTTGAACTGGATTTTCGTCCAATAAGTCTTCCAATTCACGAGACTTGAACTTTTTAGTCCTTCAGATTCTTCGTTCTTTGTCATTGACTTGAAAGTCATCGCGTTTGAACCGTTGAAATCGCAAACAACATTTAATGGATCCGGTGTTTGATGGGCTTCGACAGGCGGATTTCTGCAAATCAAACGACAAAAATAATGAATACCGAAAATGCAATCTTGAGCATTCCATGATTAACGTCTCTATGCACTGAGTAAGTGAATAATACTCTTTATGGAGAAAGGTCAAAATCATCGAATTTAACTGGTGTGTGCATTGATACTCTGCATCACTGTATCATTTTCATCATGAGTAGCCAACACCTCCGCATCCTTCAATTCGTGCGGGTAAGTGCTACATGTTCAGGTTGGAAATTTTTCAAGCAACTTCCATATATACACATGGCACGTGTGTGTGTGTGTGTGTATGAACAAGTCTATATATATAATATATATAGACATCTTGTTATGTAATTATACTAAATATTTTCATACCCTGTGTCTTTACATATGCATCTGTACGTGCTTGCATGTTCATATTTTACTTATAACTAAAATAACTGCTCCTTAGAATCACATATTTTTCAATTAACTTTTATGCAAAGAGTAGAAATTTATCTAAAAAAAAAAAAAAAAAAAATTGATTGTTTTACGATAACTCAGAAAGTATTCCCATGAAAATAGTTCAAAAGATTTAAATAAAGGAATGTATTTATGTTTAAGTGCGTGTAAATGTGCGTTTAACTATTCCATCAATCTGCGGTTAGATCATAGGATGAGAAAAATAATTATTAAAATTTCCCCGGTTAAGTAACACTAAAGCGAGTAAACAATTCACTTAAATTCATTTTTTTTTTAATACCACAGGAAACGGAAATCATATTAAAGCTAACCAAGAATTCAAAACAAAGTAAAGTGATAGGCTTTATGTACAAGTCTTTATATCTAAGTGAATGAAATGAAATGAAAAATGTTGATAGCGGCTAAGATACAGCATTTGTACCAGTAATCAGTTTTATATACAATTTGCAATGAGTGGATGATGGTGAAAAGGAATACGAGCCTCAGGCCTTTCTTAATACAACAATTACAGCAATGTCAGCATATGTAACAATTTAAAATATAAACTGAACATATATTTATATATATATATATATATATATATATACAATCGTATACATCGTATACATAGACACCAAGCAAACATTCATTTTTATGTTCATCAACGAAGAAGAGCAGGAGTGGATTAGTTACAGCAATCACCAAAGGTTGAGGAGAATATATTCGTTCTGTTATATCATCGTTTTCTTTTCATTGTAATCCTTGGAGATAAGCATTACAGGCCCTATATATATATATATATATATATATATATAGAAATAGATATGTATACGCATGTATGTATATATGTATTTTTGTATGTATGTATGTATGTATGTATGTATATATGTATGTGTATGTGTGTGTATGTATGTATGTATGTGTATGTGTGTGTGTATGTATGTATGTGTGTGCGTGTGTATGTATGTGTGTATGTGTGTGTGTGTGTATGTATGTAAAGCTTATGTCGGACATTTAAACAAAGTTAAATATGTAGCTGCGATATCTAGAGAATAGTTTTTTTTTTTTTTTCATTTTCATTGTCATTTCAGTGAAATTATCAATGGATATATAGAAAGTAATGCGAGCAATAAGAAATCATATAAATATCGCCGATATAGAGGTTAGAAAATTTCATTTTCCTCAATTCCGACAAGGTTCGTCATAAGTTCGAAACATCAGCGGGCTTTTAGGGGGCTACTGGGGATATCCAATTGGTACAGTAAGTGCCGAAGCTTTTGCCGAAGTTATTGGAGAGCGATTAAGATTGCAATTGGGGTCTTAGAATTGCCAAGAGCCTAATCTATTAAATTGTTCGCGAAAACTTCCTACGTCAAGCGCGGAAAGGCAATTAAGGTCAACTCAGCCTCCCGAGCAGAGTTTAACGCGAAGAAAAATGCTTCTTATGCGAGTTGAAAAGACACAATTATTGTGATATTATTCTGATGAGACAGCTTTCATTAAAATCGAGAAAAAAAAAAAAAGAAAAAAAACACCAATCAGAGAAATGACAACTGCTTCTAGCTCGCAGACTCCTTGTTGCACACATCAAGTTTTTATTAACAGTCACAGCTCTTGAAGAAGATTGTGAGCAACAAAGCACATGTAATGCCATCGTTCGTCGCAGTGTCGCATGTACAGATGTTTACGAGACAATGTACAGCAGAATAAAACGACCGAATGGTCGAAAATTTCGATAATCTTGTCACCTTTCCATTAACTTCACACTTACGGGTATTTAGGTAATCAAATCTTAATACCTTAGGGAGCCCGTACCTCTTTGTGAAATATATAAACATGTATGTACGTATGTAATAAGAATAAAATTCGAAATGTGTTTATATCGTTCGATTTTTGAAACGTTTATAAAGAAAACTCTTTTACACTACATTTACTAATACAAAAATTTGTATAGAAATAAACTTCGCTTAAGCGAAGCTTAGCTTATGTCCACAAATCAACTTTAAAATGGACATAATACGTTTACGAACGCATTTAATAAAAAGGGGGAAAAAAAAAACAAAAATCCATCACAGATTTTGATCTCTGGCCACTGTCCGCAGGACTACCAACCAACCAGTTCTGACTACAAGTAATAGAAGGTTTAAATTATGCACAAAATGAGATTCTCACAGCCTTGTCGTCACATTATCATCGTTCGATAACCCGAAAATTAGTGTCTGCTTGAGGTTGTCATCGTTTCGGTTATTTTGCAACAAATTGGGTGAACGGTAACAACACAGCCGAATTTTGCCCTAGCACAGGGTTGTTAACTTAAAATGCAAAACAAAACGCATAGCGTTAAAAAATTAAATAAATTTAAGATAAACTATTAAATTGTCATTATACCCTACACACCTTGAGAATCTTATGGTTAGTAATGTATCAGCGATTGCTCTCAGAATAAAGGTGTTCATCGATCTGGCAAAGCCCGTTCACTTAAGAAGCTAAAAATTTTGAATATATAACTGTAAAGTGAGGTTCGAAAAGACTAAACCACATGCCCTTTTAAGCCCCCCCCCCCCCCTTTTAAGCGTATTTTCTTTGCCGAAATTCGGAAACATTTGAAGCCTTAAAGCATTGCTTTCCAACCTGGGGGGGGGCGCGATACTGTTGCGGGGGGGGGGCATGTAGCTATTTCCAAAATCTCATTTTCAAATACAAACCAAAAAAGTCAAATAGGTGTCAAAAAATGAATCAGCAGTATACGTAATCCACAATCCACAATCCGCGGATTTTTGGTGTACAAATCTATGCTAAAACATACAATTCATACTCTTCTTCGAATCGAAATATCTCGCTTTCGCCTTTGAAGCCAAGTACCGGTGGGGCGTGGAATCAAAAGATAAGCACTTGCAATATCCCGGTTATTGTCGTGCTTACTCGCGCCAAACTTCAGTAGACAGAAGCATTTGATTGTTTCGGTTTTTTCTTTTTTTTGTTTTTTAAAGGGGGACGCATTAATTTTTTTTTTTTAAAAGGAGAGCGCCGGTACAAGAAGGTTTTGAAACCACTGCCTTAAAGTATATATGACTTCTTTTTCCTTTTTCCTTTTTCACATTTAATGTAAAGTCTAACCTATTTAATTAGGATTAATTTTAAGAATTAATTAAGAATAAGTAGCGAGTTTTTTAATTGTTGGGTAGGCATCGCCTCAAAATGATTTACTTTGAAATAAACTATAAATATAGACTAAATAGTCTGTGATATCTGGAATATGAAAATCTCATAAAGCGTTAGGTGTATAAATAAGTCCCCTCTGTTTTTTGATACAATTCAAATTAATTGAAAATATACTTTTTATAAAGTTTAATAGCGGAAATATTCATCATCGTCACCATCATCATCATCATCATCATCATCATCATCATCATCGTTGGCCTTTGCCACTTAGCACTTAGGATGCGGATGCTTTCGCGGCCACATTTTAACAGAACCGCTCTGAACTGATAAATATGATTGCATCGTTCTGAGCCATTCCTGATCAGGAGAAGGTAGACCCCAATCGGGAGATGTTCCCTGCCCAGGTTGAAGATCACTTCTTGGATTTCTTTTTGCTGAGAGATGGACGGACGTATGAGAATTTGCATTATTTTCAAGACGAATATTTTTTGCACGATCTCCCGCAAACTGGGATCACTTTTTAACTCTAAGCCAACTTAATCATTCCCGCAGCTTCAGTTGTATTTATTTTCAGTTTAGTCAGCATATGAATGACATCCATGTCGTTACGCTTCGGTATACACTGAACAATCATTTATAAGCAACTAATACTTATACCGTCTAAACATCAATGTCAGAGTTGTCCATATCGAAAATTCTGGAAGCAATGAACACGCCAGATATGCTTTATAAAGCAACCAAGTCCAAGGCAACGAGTTTATCCCTTCATCTAATATATCAGACGCAAGAATAATTGCTGTGAGTTTGATGTCCGCATACGAAGGTGATATCTTTAGCCTTTTCACAGCAAAATCTGCCGACATAGCTTTTGAGAGCTTTAAGTAAGTCGATGACAAACATGGATGGATTTGTCACAATAGCCGAAGCACAACTTTGCTTAGCCTGATGCAGACTAAAGAACCACGAATAGCGCCGATAGATCTGAACATCCATGGCGCTCCTAATCGAGTCGATCACTTGAAAGTAGTCGAGCCATCAGCCATCAGCATGGACCACCACCGGCAACGACTTAGATAGTTAAGGTGAACAACGCGAACAATATGGCAAAAGCTATGATATCGAAATTTTTCAAGATGAGGACATAGGCTCCCATATGGCAGAAGGCATCTTTCGGCGAAGCGAACTTGAAGTGTCCTAACTTACCCGCTGCATTCAACAGGCGTTACGCCCTTTGATTATCACTGGTTTTCATTCATAGCTTATTATCACCCGAAAGACGAGACGATTTGCGAGTAGCATCAAAAAATCAATTAATTTGAATGAAATTTAAATTTCGGCCAGAGAGGTGGAAAAAATGTGTAGAGATAACGATCTCCTGATATAAACGCTTTTACTAATAAAAACAAAAAACGGTTGCGATCAATTTCATCATGAAATTCTGGATGGTAGAGCTTTTGAAAGTAAAAATTAGAAAAAAAACTCGGCATAAGAGGCCTAAGAGGCCGGACTATCCTACCATCTATATAATGTGAATCGATTTGAAATTTTATAAATAAAATTCTGGACTGAGTTACAGAGAGCTTTATAATATTTATATAGTTTCTACAAGCGGGGGAGGGGGAAAAAAGTTTCGTTTTAAATGAAATTCAACTTTTTTCCACATTTTTTTTTTTTCTTATTTTTTTTTTTTTTGTATTGTTATAACAATATATCATACATTATGTATAACAGTGGGCAGGCATATAAGCACAATAGGTAAATGTATAGACTAGTCAATGCGGACAAACAAATCAAGATTATTGTACATGACAACGCTTACGGAAATTGGTACGGACAACAACAATTTCTACAAACCATATACACCTACCTATATATGCATACATGCATACACACATGCATGTATATACATACGTGTGGACTTATTTACATACATTTCTATATAGGTTTATATACATTTATATATATATATACACACAAACATACACATACAGATATACGAGTAAATAGATATATTTATACATATATATATAAATATATATTTCGACAAAAGATATATTTACACACACGTATACATTTATATGCGTATGCGAATATCCACGTATACGACGTACGTATATACGAAATGACATACGAAAAACGACTGCTTGAAGTGCTTCAACAGTAAATAAAACGAATCCTAGGAGAACAATATCCACAATATTAAGTTTTTATATTCACATAACCAGACGCACGCAATAATACAAGTTTACATCTGCTATCTATGCTTACTTATAATTATCTTTACATATGTACACATTTGCTATATAAAATGTCGGATGAAGGTATCCATTTATGCTTAAAAAGATACAATGAAAAAATAAATATTATATTTGGCTATGACCGAATCATTTCATATACCTACATATATATGTATATATATATATATATACATATATTTGCCAGCTTTATCTGAAAAACAAAAACTGATCGATTCGATTCGATTCGATTTAATTCTGAACAAGAACTGTAGGATCACACATAGCATAAATGTGGAAATTGTTACCGTTCTACGTATATATATGTTTATAAATAAAAAGTTAAAAACAGTCATGTCCCTGTACAGCGGGCGTGTCTCTTCCCTGGCATGGCCTGTGTTCAGTATCATGCTCTCCGCAAGAACATTCAATGATTTTTCTTCAACTTAAAACCGATTTTTTTCTGCTTCATAAAATGACAGATGGACAGACATTTATGAAAAAGAGCATATATATATATATATACATATATACTCTATAGGATTATTGAAGCTCCTTGCTAAGGGTTACAAATATTATGACAACACGAAGATTAGCCCCATGATGATGGATGATGGATATGAGAATAAAAGATCGGTTTTAGTCAATTTATAAAAAAAAAGCAAAAGAAAAAAAAAAAGAAGAAACTTTACGTAAAAAAATAAAATATAAGCAAATTAATGGAAATCCATTCTATTTTGCTGAATAAGTAAACGACGGCTACACTCTGTCTATGTGAAAGCATTGATTACTTTATTCTTTCTATCTATCCATTCATTCATTGCTTTGTATTTCTTTGAAGCAGGAAAAAAAAAAAGAAAAAAAGAAAAGTTTTTCTCTCACTCCCGTACACTCGTATACATACGAATATATATATATTGCATATATATATATATATATATATATATATGCTATATGCTACACTTGTTATAATAGATAGATAGCGAGATTTGTTTAGTTTTCATTTTTGCACGATTTTCTATTGCTTTTGTAATTACAGTCATCGGTGAGAATTAAACAATTTGCTCAAACCCTTTTAATTAAATACTAAACGTAAATTGATACTCACTCAATTCACAATAAGAATTGTGTTTTCATTTTTTTTTTTTTATTTTTTTTTTATTTTCATTAAGCAAACTCTGCATAATTTCTATGAAATTTTTTAAATAGATTTACTATCAGGTAAATAAATGTCTTTAAAAATTGGGAAAAAATATATATTTTTTAATTATATTCATGTCATACATGCATTGGCCAATTGGGAATAAATTTTCGATAAATTTTTAGATAAAATGAATTTTCAAATCGATTTTTATTGTTTTGCTAAAAATGTTGAATTAATTCACGCGCACATTTTCACATTTTTTCCGTTTCCATTTGTTGACATAACAGGTTTTGTTCTTTCGTTTGTAACATTCGGGATTATTTAAAATGTATTATTAAGCCTGACGTTCAGATGTCCATCTGTCTTTTAGTCTGTCTATCGTTCCATTTTGGAATGTTAATAGTTGAAAATGGTATTGATGTGATCACAATAGCATCCGCAATATGCGCAAATTCCCATCACTTGTGTACACATACATCTACACTGTAATCTGAAATTCACTAAAAATATTTTGTAAAGCTGAACGAACTTTGCGCTGAAAAGATGGGCGTAACAATAGACAAACCAACAAACAAACTGGAACATAGAGTCCATCATTGATTTTATAAAGTCCGCTAGTGTTAAGTAAACAATTCGCCCGACTGACCAGCCGACACGCTCGCATTTAACAAAATATTTCACAATTCTCAATATCGATTAGAGATGACTACGATGGATATCAAAGTATCATCCCAAAGTGATTTGTCCTTAGTCTGTTTTTTCTTTTTAAACATCATTTTTAGTTGTTTGCTTGCGATGTTGACTGTGTAACACATCCACACATACAAACTGCAACAGTTTTCGTTGAGGCTTAACGCAACAACAGCAGCGGGATGAAGGCGCTGCAAGTTTTGTTATTTTAACTTTTGCTAATCGAATTCCAGGCATAAATCGCTGGCGGATAAATTTAAAAAGATGTCATTAAAGTTGATGGATGAATGCACTGGTTTTTTAGATATTAGTATAATTACAATGCTTTCACAATCAACATTGCAGAAATATTCAATTGTCAGATCTGCGTGAGCTTTACCTTTTAATATATACCGTGCAAGTTGGGAACTTCGGCAAAAAAAGTCATTACAACGGTTTAGAAATTGAATTCAATTCTCCCTCTCGCTCTCTGCCTCTCTATCTATCTCTCTCTCTCCGTCTCTCTCTCTTTCTGTCGCTCTCTCGTTTTCTCTCTCTCTCTCTATCTCTATCTCTCTCTCTCTCTATCTATCTATCTATCTATCTCTCTCTCTCCGTCTCTCTCTCTTTCTGTCGCTCTCTCGTTTTCTCTCTCTCTCTCTATCTCTATCTCTCTCTC
>KK502413.1:2519832-2539077 GCA_000688735.1 Glossina austeni | reverse complement strand
TCTCTCTCTCTCTATCTATCTCTCTCTCTCTCTCTATCTATCTATCTATCTCTCTCTCTATCTATCTATCTCTCTCTCTATCTATCTATCTATCTATCTACCTCCCTACCTCTCTCCCTCACGCATGCTTTCCCACTCTTTGGCAGCGCGGTAACATACATTAGAAAAGGCTGCAAACAGTGCGTACAAAAAAGCAAAATTAATACGTGAGGCTGAGGTTATCGACACAGACACAACTAACCTTCGACGCTTCTTTTCATTTCCACCTCTGAACAACTGTTTGCTTGGCCAACCGTTTTAGACACCAAAAAAAAGCAGTTGATATAATGAAAAATTGTATTTTGAAGATATCGCATTGGTCGACAATACGCGGGACTGACAAAAAAATTCACAACTTTTTTTTAAAGTACCAGCACTCAAACGTCGCCTGCCCGGTCCGTCCACAATGCTTAGTTCATTTTTGGTCTTTCCTAAAGGAGCGACTTCACTAGATCTTCGCATATGTGGGCATCTTTCTTAAGATAATTGATAATTGTATGGCTTTCAAAATGGAACAAGAAGAAGCATAGTGGAAAGTGTTCAAAGTTAAGAAATTTCAGGTTTTGTGAAATTCAAGCTTAACGCAAGTCATAAGTCGAAGTCATAATAATTAGGAAAAGATGAAATCAGGCGACTTTCAATGATCGTCGCCAGACCTACGGATCCATGTTTGTTGCTAATTATCGAACTGGATTTTAAGAGAGAGCGAGGGAGAAAAATTTCAGGTGAAGTTTGTTCTTTTAGATAAAATTTGAGCGATTGCATCAACGCAATAAACTATACGATAAACTCTTTTATTACACCATTTGTCGGTCCGGGTGTCCGTCTTGTTTTCTTGTATTCAACCCTACAGGTCGCAATTTTTGAGATGTGTTGATGAAATTTGATACACTGACGTGTTTTGACTTTCATTATACCGGCATAAAGTTGTCCATCTGGCAGTTCGTCTTGTTTTCTTGTATTCAACCCTACAGGTCGCAATTTTTGAAATACATATTTTGATAGCTCGTTAGGCGAATAACAATATTAAGCGAGGTGATGTAGCAGTATTTAGTGGTGGACCGTCGCCTGATGCTTTTACTTGTTTCTGTTATAATTCACAAGCCAAGGATGTGAATCTGCATAAATTATTTGCAATATATTCAACATAAGGAATTAAGCGTCGATAAGATAAGATAAAGTTCTGCAATTGTCATCTTTTAGTGACTTCGAGAATGATTTTTATGCGACACAGCAACTTTCTGAATGTATGTATAATTGATTTCTTATTTATTTATTCATTTATGTAAAATTATTTCACTACAATCAGTATTAAATTTGTTGTTAATAGTAAGTATTTTGAAAAGAGGATATTTTTAATTACATTTTGCTATGATCCGAAAGCTTTGATTTATTGGAAAATTTAAATAAATTTTTTTATCAGACGTATTTGCGTTTGCATTATCCTCGATTTGTACAGGACTGAACAACTGCTACTGTTATCGGATTATAGCATAATAACAAACTTACTCCGCGGCAGAAATATGATAGCGGATGACGTTTAAATAAAGCAAAGAAAACAAAAAAAAAAATGAACAAAGCAGATAAGATGTAAATACATATAATATATCGCTTAATAATTCGCTGAAGTAAGTAAGAAAAAAAAAAATATTTTCATTGCACAACTTGACTTTATTGGTCTACATAGTCTCCTTAAAAAGTGAGTGAGTGAGAAAAGTCGTAGGTTTTCTCTACTATTTCGGTATATTTTTTTTTTGTGGAACGATTTGTTAAGATTCTCGAAATATTTTCCAGTTTACACGATAAGCTCATCGTTTAATTCGAATCTTTTTCCTTGAAGAATCTTTTCGAGATTTATCAATAAACAAACGCCGCTGTGGTTACATGGGAAGAATGCGGCGGATATTTCATGTGAATCTTAATTTTCATAATTTTAGCATTGTAGTCACGGCCCATATATTCCGCTGTGAGCAAACATATGGATACCCATATGGAAGCCAGGTTACTCGTGACAAAATCTTCATCCAAAATACGGCCCGTGGACGACCTTTCTTTTGATATCTTTAGGACGACAATTATCTTTTATCGAAAGTAATTTTCTGGGGCTTTTGTTATGTCTTCTTGTCTTGCCCAAGCCATCCTTTTGGGGCATCCACTACATGCCGCATGATTGGTGCCCGTACTAAATCGTTTAAAATCAGCTAATCACTAACAACTTTTTACTTTCATCAGAGATGAGCTGAGCAGAGATCCTCTCCCATCAGGAAGCAAATATTTAATCAATACATGAGATGCGAATTTTTCCCTCATTTTGAAAATAAAACAAATAAAAACAATCACGGCCCACTGCTAAATATCTTACACCAGTTAGTATAGCGACTTTTCAAAATAAAGTATTATATGAGAGATGGGCAAAAATGTGATCCGATTCGTACCATAACATGTTTGTCGTTGGGCGAAAAGCACGTCGGTGTACCAAATTTTGTTAATATCTTGTAAAAATTGTGCGTGCATATGTAAGTTGAACAAAAGAAAGTAAGACGGACAGATGGACAAACAGGTTTAGATCGATTCAGAAAATGGTTCTGATAATGGGGTTCTTGTGGGTGTTGTGTAACACCCGCACAAATTTAATGCACACTTGTATAGAGCATAAAAGATAATAACCCAGCAAACACAATATTCATGAATTCGTGAACAAATGATCGAAATGATATGAAATTTTGCCGAGCATCATTTTCTTAAAATACGGGGCACTATTGATCGATCTTCTATGCATGTGTAGGCAATCAGCGCTCAATATTTTATATTAAGAGGGAAATTTTTACTTTAACAGTCCATCGTTTTACGAAAGGGAAGATGTTTAAGATTTAAGGATTCTTTGCGAGCAGAACTCGTTGAATACATCGAAACATCAATTTTGTCAATAGTTTCGAAGAGAGTGAGACAATAATTTTGCGTTCACAAATTGAATGCAAGTTTCTTGAGACAGCAGTATAAGAAGACTTTCATCATTGCTTACAGCAATAATTGCAACAATGTACAGGCGGACGCATTAAAGAAAGATTCACATCAACGATATCCGTCTCTATGCGGTTTTCATGAGGTAACTTATTTAAGTTGTTAATGCTGTTCTGCGTAAATAAGTCAAGTGTAAAAATAAATGTCAATAGCAGTCAATAAGTGGGTTAAGCTTAGTGACAAATCTAGTTTCACAACCCAGTGCGAGTGCCATCAACAGTATATATATATATATATATATATATATGTAAGAATGTTGTCTCGAATCTTTTAGCAGGAAAATCTCGAAACCTAAAAAAATGGAATTTTAATTTATATCCTCGCTGTCCTTGTCTTTGCTTTCATATGCAAAGTATAACTACTTGCAAAATAAAAAAATTCTTTCGCTACGAAATAAACGATTCTGTTAATTTTTGCAAATTTTTTTGTCTATCTTTCCGTCCTCATTTCAGGATGAAAATGTTGCAAGAATGAATATTCCTCGAACCAAATTAATGCGTCTTCGTTTACAGTCTCTTTACGTTGTCGCTGCTCAAGCGACACTGGGATACAACGAGTTATAGATGAAGCGAGAAGCAGGGAAAGAGTATGGAAATAAATTTTATTATTCTGCACACTGCGAAAACCTTCAAAGCAATACATAAATTTTACAGATTCTCTACATTTTTAAAAACTGGCCAAAGAGGAAAGATTTTCCTTTCGTTACCTTCTATTTAGACGCATCTACGAAGAAATAACTTTTACTTGAAGGCTTAGATAAGCAGTTACAGTTGGCATGTGCATGCGCGCACATAAAACGTATTTATGTTTTTGTTTTGATTTATAGGTATTAGCAGCCTGTCCCGGTACCGTGTATACGTGCAAGCACACACGCACACACTAACCCGCACTCTTCTTCATCGCATCAATCGCTAGATATTATTTTGCGAAAACTTGTTGCAATCAATCCTTGCGTTCCGTTTCTTGAATAGTTGGAAACATTTGGGAACATTTCTTAATCCGTTCTATTTGCCCCCTTGCTTTCTAACTATCGTATATCAAAATGATTCAATATAGCAAAATACTATTACAAATGCAAATTTTTCCATATAAAAGCACACTAATCTCCGTAGACCCTATGTTTAGAGATTAGTGTTCGCATTTGCATTCCATTCTTAACAGTGTTCGCCCGTGGACAGAAACAGCTCAGTGTCGTAGTTTCCATCGAAATAACTTAAAAATTACGACGAGTAGCTTGAAGACAAACAGCTACACAGGGAGGCATGAGCGGAACGAATAAGCTTAAGTCGCTCTAGTAAGAAGGCGATCGATCTCAAGTCTCTCTAAGTATTGCATACAATCGCGCAAAGTGTTGCAAGCTATAAACTCATTTGACAAAGATTTGTGTGCCTGTGAGGCATTGCTTTAAGATGCCGGATATCAGAGACTCGCCATCTTACTTAACTCCTTCATTACCATCTTTAAGGTAAGGAAGGCATTAAACAATATTATGTTAAAGGTGATCGTGTCTTAACCTAGTGACACAATCAAGGAAGCCGATCATGTGATAGTGGTTCCCAAAGGGAACCACTGGAATATTTATTAGTCGAATTCTTTTACAGACAGAGAAAGAGTCTCTACCTAGAGTATAACCTAAGGAATAAGGAAACGTAAGCTTTTGAAATTTTTCTTTGAACGACTGACTTCCTTCAATATCCGATCAAGAGTTTCGAGAAATTCTGTTTATACTAAACATCACTTTGAGTGAATACGAATACGCGAGTTTTGCTGTTGGGGTTCGCAAGATTACAATTTACTGTTGGCCCCCTTAACTTTAGGTTAATCTCACCGTAACAAATCTGCTTTCCAGCACTACGATGCAAATGTGCCTTCCATGGACCTAAGGCAGGGTTTTGCAGAAAGTCAAATATTATTGGACTGGATTTTTGCAGTCGATTGTCACTTGTTTTTAAATATGGCCGTCATTCTTACAATATAGACGAACTAACGGTGTAATAGTCACTTAATTATACTATTACGAAGATTACGTTGCTCGAGGTCCTACACAGCCTAGAATTCCTTTTGCTCTAACGTTAAAGTCATGTGCTATATATCTATAGCAATCTGAACGATAACCTTTTGCTATTTTTCTGGTAAAGTCGTGATATCATGACCGCAGGACTTCTGAGATTTGTGGACGAAAAGTTAAATAGCAAGTGCTTCCCACAGGCCTCTTGTGAAATCATCTGAGTACCATTAAGAGAGTTCTGCATAAAGCGAAAGAAATGGTAGTCAGACGATATAACTTCGCATCCAAATAATTCCAATTTCTGGTGGGTGTGCGGTCATTGCAATGAGCGAAAACCACGCGATTGACAAAAGAGTGCGAATTCAACCTCCTGCCAATTTTAAACGATTCAAAGAGTTGCTAACGAGCTTTGTCCCAATTTTTGCAGCTTCATTCGTCTTGGAGCACAATGTGTTTGATTTTTGTAGCATTATTGTCCTACGTGATCCACTTATCTCTTCAAAGGTGACTGAATTTCGCTTTCGTTTCAGAAAATTCGCAAATCGAAACTCAGTTCATTACATCTTTCGCTGTTTTGCGTTCACTCGTCTTACAAATGATTGAAAACTCTTTCGCAGTTAATTCTGATCGGATGTCGGAGGGTAAACTACTATTCTATTTATGCCGACAACTTTACTAACGATCAGAGAGCAGCAAGACTTTATCGATGAAACGTTTTCATCATCGATATACGAAACGTTATCGCTTCGATCGAAACGATATTCTAAATAATATATTTTTTCAATATAATTTTTTTTGGACTATTCGACGGATTGTTACTTTCCACACACACACACACACACACACACACACACATACGTTACATTATAGCTTGGTAGGAGCTCAGTGTTGCGAAAGCTATTAGGGGAAACGTCACAAAGTTTTTCTCTCTTGACCTATTAAAAGCACTTACTAGCATTAGCTTTCATTCAATTACAGAATCGAGTAAATCATTGCCTTTCGTAAAAAGCATCTCTCTCTCTCGAACAAGTCAAGCCAAGCCAAGCCGCCTTTTAGAACCAGAAAAATGTTAATTGATTTGAAGTTGTGTGTGATAACATAAATCTGAAAACTATTGAATATTATGTGAATGGAATTAATGAATGCTACGCAATCGAGGACACTCGCTCGCGAAACGCATGCATCAAGTGGCAACAACTCATGATATTTTTTTATTGCAAAGCACACTTCGCATACCATTTATTTTATAAAGAAGTGTTATGTAATTTATGATTTTTACAAGTACCGAACGAACTCTAAGTGCGAACTAGTTGCAGTAAAACAAAAAAAAAAAGAAAGAAAAATTACTTTACTGAGCATTGGTTTAATACCATCAGAAAATTGGATTTACAAACTTCAAGGTTTAAAAAACAAAGTATTTCTCGCATGTTTTTATTTAATGCAGCAACAGCAGCAGCAGCAGCAGCAGCAGCAGCAGCATAATACGTAACTAACTAATTTAAAGTTCAAAGCCAAAGTGCTTTAGTAAACTACGTTACTGACTAATTGCAAGAGATATTCTAGCTCACATCCAACGCGAGCTTCGATAGTCATCACTATTTTACGATACCGGCTACTAAAATTAAAGTTAAGGGCGCGAGAGAGAGAGAGAGAGAGAAAGATGAAAATTGTATTCGAAATCAAAAGAGTGTATGGAAATATATGCAAACTTATGCAAAACTTCTAATAAACACATTGCTTTGATTATTTGTATACCCATCACCCAAGGATGACGGGTATGTTCAGTTTGTCAAAATGTTTGTAACGCCCAGAAGGAAGCGTCACAGCCTTTGATCAGCATCAAATTGTAAATCGATTTAAGTATGTCCGTCTGTCCGTCCAACCAATTGTACGTCTGTATTAGCCTGCTGTAAACATTCTCCTGGCCGCAAAGATTAAACTAACGACTTCAAATTTAGCAAAAACATTGGAAATTCTTGCACGCAGGTTGGTATTGAAAATGAAGTAAATCGATTGAAAAATACACTCACAATACCACGTAAACTGAGAATACCTCCGTTTTTCAAAAGAAATAAAAAAAAAAACGGTTTTTTACTTATCACTCATAAACTATAGCAAATAAATATACAAAAATTTTGAACGCATACTCGATGAGCGATGGTGTAGTATCTGTGCATAAAAACGGAAAAAATTGACCACGCCTACCCAAAATTATAGCTTGTCAAAATTTAATTATGTTTTCAATACCTTTACAAAACACAGAAACAAGCTTCAAAAACCTTATAATGTGTACAAATTCTTGGGCAATTAAAACCCTTCAATGCACCTAAACAAGTCCGCCTGTTCGCCTGTCCATATGTCTGTTTGCGTAACTTTGTAGTATTTGTGATAAACATTCTACCGTTAGAGAAAATCAAGATATCGCCTAAAAATTTGCAAAAGAATTTGGAATTGACCTGAACTGTTCAAAGAGCACGCCTACAACGCCCACAGGCTTCTACGACAAAAATTTTTATTTTGAAAATAGAAGAATTCAACTGCGCCCGCTCCATATTATAAGAGTAAGAGAATTTTGTTCTTTTACTTGTTTTTGTCTTTTTTTTTTGGGGGTAAATGTTGATGGGTATAAAAGATTCGTCCCGACCGAATTTAATTTTCTTACTTATTATATAATCGAATATAATATATTGGCATTCCTCTGTTAGCAATCAGAAATTGCGAACAATTCTCGCCACTTATGCGCTTAATTAAGTTTCTCTGAATAGAATTGAGAAGTGTCAGGTGGCCGCCCACAATCACATTTATAAGAAATAAAAAAAAAAAAAATGCAATTACAAAGAAGAGAAAAAAGTGAGAACATTTTAGTCAGTCAATGCAGGCAATTAGATACCTTACACCGCCTCGATTCGCACAGTCATTCATTCATTCCCGTGATAATGCATCGAATATTGTACATTATCTTTAATTAAAGGCGTTCCTTTCCAGAAAGCCCTCATATTGGAGGACGCTCAAAAAGTCAACTAACTTGGTCCAAATTAAGTAATCCTTACTTGTCAAAAGTTTTATAATTTTTCAGTTACTTTCGTCGTAAGAAATTACAATTTAAACTCTGTCGCCATAGGCGACCAAGCCATGGGCTTGCTTTTCCTGAAAGCCCCTATGTATGCTAGAGTCACATTTGTTTGAGTTCATTTTAATGTCAAACTACTACTACTACTAGCAAATTTTTATTATAAAATATCGAGAATTGAAGGTTTCTTTCCATATAAAGGCATATTTTTCATTCAAACCCTTAAGTGGAGTGGCACCAAGACAATGCATCTACTTGGTTCAAATGCGTTAAGGATGGAGCCTATGTCATGTCATTATGATTATAGATCAATTTTCACTAAGAAATGTATAGGAAAATAAAATTAAATTATCGGAAGAACAATCATATGAGAGGGGGTTCAAAAAATTACCTCATCCGATCGAAATTTTTCACATCAATTGCTGAAATGCTGAAATGCTGTTACTTTTTAATTTATATTATATTTTTTCCAATATAATGCTTTATATGGCAAGTACCATCCGTCCATCCATCCGTCCATAGGCCACAACCCGTTAGTGTAGCATATTTCCTTAAAATATCTTAAAAATTCTATGTTTAACACAAGAACACATGCATCTACGTTAGACGGACAAACAGACAGACAGACACTTAGATTAATTCGGTTAATGTAAAAAAAATCTGCATTTATGTCAACTCTTTCTCATTGTTGTGCCCAAAGCTAATATGTATCACACTTGTGTCACAAGTGGTACAAGGCGTACAAAAAAAATAACAAAAATTATAAACTATTGTCATCAATACTTGGCATTATTCATCAATCTAAGTTAGAAGGAAATTTTTTTCTGAAATTAATAATTTTTGTGTGTGCCCTCTAAGGTGATCCCAATCGACTCGAGAAATCAATCAATCTTCTTAGATTTACAGTAGAAATCTGTACAGACCTACTCCATGGTGTCAGCAACTTATGCAATTTCTGTTCACTATTCTCGTAAGTAATCATGGATAGTACGATAGTACGATTCTCTAAAGATTAGAAAAAATGATTTCCAAAATAGTGCAACTGTGCTCTATAAGAAGGATAAGTCAACTTAGCGAGAGAAAGCTCCATACTAACGGGTTTAGTCACTTGCCCGAAAAAATTCAAATTTCTCGAGCTTAGTGGCATTAATCGAGTGCGGATATTACATAGAAATTAAAAGACCCTTCGCCTCTAATCACTTGGCTCAAAGTAGGAACTTCACGGCTTTATTTTAACAAATAATTTAATATATTTCATACAATGATGCGTTGCGTTGATGTTTCATCGATGTTGCTAACGTGGCCGTTGTATGTCTTGTTAATATCCTAAGTATTAGAAAAGAAAAGTGAATTTAAAAAGTGGACACGTTTCAAAAGTATGGACGCTTGCATTACCTCAAAATAAGCACTGAAGGACAAGACAAGGAAGACAAGGTATGAGAGACATTCCTCAAGCAGTTGGTAGGATAATATGTAGATGCCGCGACTATTGTCGAGCCCATACGATTTGTAGACAACGTGACAACGAAATATGACAAAATGTCATGGCAGTCGACCATTAGTTCCAAGTTACTGACTGAAAACTTCTGAATTTTATGCGTTGACAAAACATTGGATTTTTTAATGGGAAAGAATATCGTTCAAGCAAAAAAGATGCTTTGCTTCATCAAAAACAATGTCGGATGATGCTGAACGCTCTGGCCGTTCGAACGCGACGTTTGCTCTAAGAAACATAAAAAGCATGCAAAAAATCATTTGAAAGATCGAAAAGTGGAGTTGCATGAAGCACTTGACACCATAATGATGTTACAGAAAAAATATTTATCCATGATATGACTCTGGTCCAAATAAGTACCGAGTGAGTTTACCGACTTCTGACAAAAAACAACAGCGTGTTGATGATAGCAAACCACTGTTTGGAACTGTTTCGTTTTCATGCGCGTTATGGGACAATGAATAAAACATGAACGCATCGCTACACCCCAGAATCAAATTGGCCGTCGATTGAGTGGACAGCAACTGGCGAACTCATTCCAAGTGAGCAAAAGCGCAAAACTCGATTGGGAAGGTTATGACGATACTCATGGACTATTTTGAAAAGTAACAAAAGATCAACAGTACGTAGCAGTGCTTTTGACTGATAAGAAAGCGTAAACAACGTTCAATATCCTACGAACTTATTGAGTGAGGCACTATGTAACTTCTAATCAACGTCAAATTTCATACTTTTTCATAAAATTCTTACTTTGAACTTTTTTTTTTTTTTACTCGGCATGCTCGTCCATCTCGACAAGTGACATATTTAGAAGGTATTTTTAAATCTGTATAAGTTTCTCACATTTTTTTTTTTCTTTTTTGTGTGCATTTTATTTATAGAGAACGAATGTTAATTAAATTTTTCTCGTGTCATAACTGTTAGTTGTTGTTGTTGACTGCAAAGTATTTTAAAAGTTTCGTAATTTAAATCCGAAAAAAAAAAAAACTTAATTGAAATTGGCCAAAAGAGTTGACTTTAGGACTCTTGAGACTTTCGCAGTAGTAAGACAACACAAAAACTTCAAAGTAAAATTTAAAGTTTTGTGAATAGCAAAACCGTAATAATTTTATTTAAGCAATTCAACGTTAATTAAATTTTCAATTGTATTTAAGCAAAATTGATTTTAAACTCTAACTCGCATTAAAAATTAACAAACAAAACAAGTAAGAAAATTATATACTCGATCGTGAACGCATCCTTTATACCCAGCACCGTTATCGGAAAAGAAACGAAGAAAGTAAAATTAAAAAAATATTCATGCTCTATAATATGGAGTGGGTGTGGCTGATTTTTTCCCTTTTCAAAATGTTTTGAAAATGTTTTTTTGAGCATAAGTGGGCGTGTCCTTTGGAAAAGTTTGCCTCGCTGCAAAAATTCTTTTGAAAATTTGTAGGCGATATCTTCATTTCCGCTAACGCGAGAATATTTCCAGAGATAATACACAACTGGGCAGTTGGACAGACGAACAGACAGACATATTTAAATGCATTGAATGCCAAGAATTTATATACTTTATAACGGGAGAATGTTTCCATAGATACTACACAGTTAGGCAGTAGGACAGACGAATAGATAGACATGTTTAGATGCATTGAATATCAAAAATTTATATACTTTATAACGGGAGAGTGTTTCCATAGATACTACACAGTTGGGTAGTTGGACAGACGAACAGACAGACATATTTAAATGCATTGAATGCCAAGAATTTATATACTTTATAACGGGAGAATATTTCCCTAGATACTACACAGTTGGGTAGTAGGACAGACGAATAGACAGACATGTTTAAATGTCAAGAATTTATTTACTCTATAGGGTTTTTGAAGACGGCGAATCTTTGATGTTTGCTGTTATTTCAAGACAAAGCGTTCTAACTACGAACAAAAACAACATGTGCGTCAAGTTTTAAACCAATGCCTCTTGTTGTTGTTTTTTTATTTATTTTTTTTTTTTTATATATGGACAATCACTTTGGGGAAGTCCCCTATTCGCCTAAGGCGGTCAAGAAGAAGAAGAAGTGAGGAAAGAGAAAGTAGGAAAGAAATAAGGAGGTGGCGGCCGCAGCCTAGTGGATGTGCCATCAATCGTTAAGTGGAATATGCCTTCACCGACTGAGCACTCGCTATAGCTACCGCCAAAGTAAATTCTATCGCCTTGAGGTTTGGTAGGTTCGGCTATTATTCATGCGGATATGCGGATAATGGGGATCGCGTGGACCTCAAGTTCCAATTTTTTATCTAATATATGCGTAAAATTTCATGTTTTTATTGCAAATTTTTGCGATCGTGTGAACGTTTCAAAAACATACAAAAATTATGTGAAGGATGGATATGCTTATGATGGTAGTGGATGGATGTAGTGCTCTAATCTATTTTAATGCGTTCATCTATTTAATATTCAAAGATGTTAACTGAAAGGGAAAACTTGGAAGGAGATAAGAAGTGCGAAGTGCGAAGTGCGAAGTGCGAGAAAGAAAAAAATGAGATTTTTTCCATTTAAATAAATCTATAAAAATAATTAAATTATTTTTATTAATTTCTTTACTGTTGTCGATCCATCGCAGTTGGTTAAACTCGAAAATGGCTTTTTAAAGGCAAGTAAATTATTTGCAATAAAATGATTTACATAATGATGTCGCACATTTACATTAACAATTCCCGGTATCGCAATGTGTTCGTCATTGAAATTGTTTTGATGATGAAAATAAAATAAAAATTTTGATCTCATTGATTTATATTAAATCTTATGGTACTTTTATGAACATTGAAAGGGTTGCAAGGATATATTCCGCCTTTGCCGGCATACTACTAGGACACCGTTTGCGTAATCAATTATTGAATGAATTTTCATTTAGTTTGAAATGAACAAACATTATATTCTACTTTTTATTATTGAATATGCAAATTTCATTAAAGATTAACTCATTTTAAAATCCGCAAACCGTTCAAATAACCACATTTGGTATTTAATTACGTTGGTTATCTTGTGTACGTAATTATAACTGCATTTAGTTTCGAATAATAAACTTATTTGCCTTTTTTTTTTTTTTTTTTGGCATTTTTGGTGTTTTTATATACTAATGGATTCTTTTTTTTCTATCTCTCCCTTTCTCTCTCTCTCTCTCTCTCTCTCTCTCTCTCTCTTTTACCTTTATATACATATATATGTATTTTAATTATCTCTTTTTTTTTTTTTCCTTTCCTGACAATAACAAATATGTTCGCTAACGCAATCAATACCATTAACACAACACACACACACATATACATGTATATATGTATTTAGCAATTTTAAGTACACTCTGTAAGGAGTTCCTACAATTCAATGTATCCGCAATATTGTATATGATGAACAATGAGCAGTTTGGCCATAGTACAGCCTCCGCGCAATATTTCTTACAATTGGCCGGCTATTTGGGTATACCGGTAATTTCATGGAACGCTGATAACTCAGGTTTGGAACGGCGTGCTTCGCAATCGACGCTTCAACTTCAGCTAGCTCCAAGTATAGAACATCAAAGTGCGGCAATGTTAAGCATATTGGAACGTTATAAATGGCATCAATTTTCGGTGGTCACGTCCCAAATAGCTGGACACGATGATTTTGTACAGGCGGTACGAGAACGTGTTGCAGAGATGCAAGATCATTTTAAATTTACAATTTTAAATGCGATCGTCGTGACGCGTACAAGCGATTTAATGGAACTTGTTAACAGTGAGGCTAGAGTGATGCTACTCTACGCTACGCAAACTGAAGCCATAACTATTCTTAGAGCTGCTGAGGATTTGAAGTTAACAGGTGAAAATTATGTATGGGTAGTCAGTCAATCGGTTATCGAAAAGAAAGATGCCCATCCGCAATTTCCGATTGGCATGTTGGGAGTACACTTCGATACAAGCAGTGCCGCTTTGATGAGCGAAATATCGAATGCTATTAAAATATATGGTTATGGGGTCGAGGCTTACGTTTCCGATCCAGCAAATCGGGGGAAAAAGCTCAATACTCAATCGTTGTCATGCGAGGATGAAGGTCGTGGCCGCTGGGACAATGGCGAACTGTAACTATTTTATTATATCATATATATCTTTCTTCCTCACTCATATATATATATATATATATATATAAATATATATATATATCAACTTTTATTTTTCATATAGATTTTTTAGATATTTGCGGAATGTTTCCATAGAGGGTGACCTAAATAAACCCAATATTGAGTTTACGGCCGATGGTGATTTAAAGTCGGCTGAACTGAAAATTATGAATTTACGTCCAAGCGCCAACAATAAAAATCTAGTTTGGGAAGAGGTAAATACAAGCCTAGCTCCGCGTATGATTATTATTTAAATAATTTTTTTTTCTCTTTATTTGACTTTTATTGATTAGATCGGCGTATGGAAATCGTGGGAAACACAAAAATTGGATATTCGCGATATTGCCTGGCCAGGTAATTCGCATGCTCCGCCCCAAGGTGTACCCGAAAAATTCCATTTAAAAATCACATTTCTCGAAGAGGCACCCTATATCAATCTATCACCCGCCGACCCAGTTAGTGGCAAATGTCTCATGGATCGCGGTGTCCTGTGTCGAGTGGCAGCTGATCATGAGATGGCTGACATTGATGTGGGACAGGCACATCGCAACGGATCTTTCTATCAATGTTGCAGTGGTTTTTGCATCGATCTTCTCGAGAAGTTTGCCGAAGAGCTGGGTTTCACCTATGAACTGGTACGGGTCGAAGATGGTAAATGGGGTACACTTGAGAATGGTAAATGGAATGGTTTGATTGCTGACTTAGTTAATCGTAAAACCGACATGGTACTCACGTCGCTGATGATCAATACGGAACGCGAGGCTGTGGTAGACTTTAGTGAACCTTTCATGGAGACCGGCATAGCTATTGTTGTAGCGAAACGCACTGGTATAATTTCGCCTACTGCCTTTTTGGAACCTTTCGATACGGCTTCTTGGATGCTAGTCGGCATAGTGGCTATACAAGCGGCCACGTTCATGATATTCCTATTTGAATGGCTATCACCCAGTGGCTACGACATGAAACTCTATTTACAAAACACTAACGTAACACCGTACCGCTTTTCATTGTTTCGTACGTATTGGTTAGTTTGGGCGGTACTCTTTCAAGCTGCCGTACATGTTGATTCACCGCGTGGTTTCACCTCACGATTCATGACGAACGTCTGGGCTCTTTTTGCTGTGGTCTTTCTAGCCATATACACTGCCAACTTGGCGGCCTTCATGATAACCAGGTATGTGAGATTTAAAAATTTACTTTAATCTCTTATCACTATCTATCTATCTATCTCTCTCTCTCTCTCTCTCTCTCTCTCTCTCTCTATTTATAATATATATTTTTGCTTCTTCTTACACATTGGCTTCGGCTATTGCAGAGAAGAATTTCATGAGTTCACTGGTTTGAACGATAGCCGTTTGGTGCATCCGTACTCCCATAAACCCTCTTTTAAATTTGGCACCATTCCCTACAGTCACACAGACTCGACCATCAACAAATACTTCAAGGAAATGCATTACTACATGAAACAGTATGTCAACACAAATCGAATTTCCTAATCCTATTTACCGACAAATAATCATGCAATATGTATGTATGTATGTATGATTGTATTTTTGTTTTTGTCATCTTCCGTAGACATAATAAATCTAGTGTAGCCGATGGGGTAGCAGATGTGTTAAGCGGCAGCTTAGATGCTTTCATATACGACGGCACTGTACTCGATTATCTTGTGGCACAAGATGAGGATTGTCGTTTAATGACAGTCGGCAGTTGGTATGCCATGACAGGTAGGTAATGACGACCTAACAGGAAAACGAAAACGAAAGCGAAAACGAAACCGAAACCGAAACCAAACAGAAATGAAATGATATAAGAAATTTTGTTTCGTTTGTAAAAGCGCTATAGTTGCGTTTAGCAACCTTGATAAAGTATTTGCACGCGTACAAAATTACATTTCCGATGCTATTTCTCTTTTTCTTATTTTCCTTATGGCATAATACAAAAAAATACAAAAAACAAAAAAAAAATAAAAAATAAAAAATGAAAAAAAAAGGTTACGGTTTAGCTTTTAGCCGCAATTCAAAATACGTCCAAATGTTTAATAAACGCTTACTCGAGTTCCGAGCAAATGGCGATCTGGAACGTTTGCGTCGCTACTGGATGACGGGTACCTGCCGTCCCGGTAAACAGGAACACAAATCCTCTGATCCGCTGGCTTTAGAACAATTTTTATCAGCATTTTTACTACTCATGGCTGGCATTTTATTAGCAGCTTTACTCCTACTGCTCGAACATGTCTACTTTAAGTACATACGCAAACGTATTGCCAAAAAAGACGGCGGTCACTGTTGCGCTCTGATTTCCCTCTCAATGGGCAAATCGTTAACGTTTCGCGGTGCGGTATACGAAGCGACTGAAATATTGAAAAAACATCGCTGCAACGATCCCATATGCGATACGCATTTGTGGAAAGTTAAGCATGAACTAGATATGACACGTTTACGTGTACGACAATTGGAAAAGGCGTTGGACAAACACGGCATTAAAACGCCACAATTAAGGTAAATAAATTTAATTGTGAATTGAAAACAAAAAAAAAAAACAAAAAAACAAAAATAAATAAAAATAAATAAATAAAAAAAATAAATAAAAAATAAATAAAAATAAATAAATAAATAAACCGACGGGATTTTAGTGAAAATGTGTGTACTTTAAATAAAAAGTTATGTTGACTGAATCGATGTGTGTGTGAGTTTCGTACTTGTAATACAAAGCAAAGCAAAGGAAGGATATTTAGAAAATGTTTAGAAAGCACGCAACCAAGCGAAAGAAAACAATAAAATGATGTTTGATAGAGAGATGAGCAGAACATTTTCAGGAGAAGAGCACACTTGCGTCCTTTTTGTTTTACGTTACAATTTTAACTTTATTCCACTCACTGTTAATGCAGGAAATTTATTTATTTCAACTACTTTAGGCTCTAGGCTCTAGGCTCTAGGCTCTAGGCTCTAGGCTCTAGGCTCTAGGCTTTGACGTGCAGATAACAAATTTAGAAAAAAATCTGAAATTCATATCGAATTAAACTAACACACTGGTAAATATCTCGATTCATCTTTCCTATGGTTTCTATAGCTATTTTACCCTATGCTTCAATACCTATTTTATCGTACACTTTTGTACTCGCTTACTCTCTGTCCGGTCTTCTATATGCCATCGCTAGCTCGTTTCAATAATTTTTTTTAATTTCTGTCTACAGCTTCTATGATCGGCACGTGTCTTCGTAGGTTCCTGCACTCTCTCTTTACTCGTCAATCTAGTCGAACGTGCGTGAAGCCACATGCACAAGCCGTATGTTTACTACCTGCTTTCTTCTCTCTTCTCTTTCCCCATCTCTTTCTAAACATCACCGTCTTAGACTTATATGGGCCATGCCCTGAACGAGTAAATTTCAGTTTCTTGCCCTTTCGCAGGATTTGTCCCTTCATCTTTACGCCTCTCTGCGCGTCCTGCTTGCATATTATGTTCTTTCGTTCGTCTCTCCCGGCGTCTGTTTATTTGTCAAGGTTTACGCCCTTTGTCTGTCTAATTTTATCTTCGTTTCTTTCTTCTTCGTCCACCATTTGTAGCCTCATTTCTCTACCCATCATCGACTCTCTCTAGATCATACGATCCGTTAATATTATCTATGACAGCAAAGTCTCCGTCGTCTTATGGATAAGTTACCGGTTCACTAAAAAATTCGAATAATTCTCCCTCGAAGCAACACCCGTAGATAGGTTAGGTTGGGGAAAAAGAAATCCATTGATCAATATCTCGCAAAGTATCGATCAGATAAGTTCGGATTTACGCTCGTTAGGAAGATAACATTTTGCGCCAAAAAAATTATTTTGCTGTTTTTTGTTTGGTTCCTTCAGTTGTGAGTTACAGGTTATTAAAAATGGTAGGCAACAAAGAGAAGGTTCAGGACATTCACACAGTTTTTCTCTCATCAAGGCGAAAATGCAAGCCAGGCGGCTGAAATTGTGATGGTGTTTACGGCCCCATAGTGTAACAACAACCCATTGCGTGCTTGCACGTATTTTTGACGTTAAAGATGCACGTCGCACAAGCAGGGCTGTTGTCGAAAATGTCGATAAAATCGCAGAATTGATCGAAGTTGACCGGCATGTTAGCAGTCGTAGCAGCGCCCAATTTTAACACAAAAAAGCATAACGGATAGAATTTCCATCCGCAAAGCCTTGGACGGACGGTGTCTGAGGATGAGAAATGGGTCAAACGTGACAACATTCTCGTGGTCAAAGCGCGGTCAAGCAGGTCATCTGATGGCCAGACCAGGACTAACAGCCAGGAGAGCTCTGCTGCGAATATGGGGGAACTGGAAAGGAATTATTTGGAATCATATGGTCAACCTCTAAATTCGGATCTCTGGGGTCAACCACTTGACGGTTTGAAGTTAGCGATTCACGGAGAGCGAGAGGTGTTCTATTCCATTGGGGCAACGCCAGGCCCCACATGTCTACAGTGGCTGGTAGGAAACTTCGGGAGCTTAGTTGCTAAGTCTTCCACCATACAGTCCGGTTGTCGGAACCAAGCGATCACCATGTGGTGATGATCTGTTAAGAAAGGCATTGTGAAGCTAACAAATTAGAGAACGAAGAAACGATGCACACTTGACCTAAATCGGTCATCCAAAGCAGTTTAAATCATGTCTTGAAGCTCATGTAAAAATAATGTGTTGCCTTCTCCCCAATCCTGGGGAATCCGGGACATGATCCTTTCTTATTTCATAGAATGTCAAACCTAGACCCGAAATGATCGATTGGCGAAACAATGTAAATATGAAAACAAGTTTAAAAATGTTGCTATAGCGATAGTATGCCCACCTTTTTGAGTTAAAGTAGGGAAAATAATTAAATCTCACTAAAGCTATGACTTGCTTTTATTTCTTAAGTACGCCTATAGGGTATTTAGATGACAAAAACTATATATTGAAAAATTGATGAGAGTAACAACGCGGGTGATATAGCTAATGTAAGCGATAACAGCGCGAGTATTCTATTTGATATGAATGCTTCATTTGCCAAATGGATTAACACCATTTTTGGAATTTTATTAGATTTTAATATCAAAGCACACCTCACCAACACCACTAAATGACAAAATTGTTTTAAAAAATAACAAAAAAAATATTTGATTAGTTTTCTCAACTTTTTATTTTATGGAGTTAATCGATTTGGCAATTGAAGTAACATTAAAAGAAATTTTTAACATCGAATTTATTTATTTAATTATTTATTTCGCTCTCTCTCTCTCTCTCTCTCTCTCTGTATATAGACTTGCTTCCTCATCCGATTTACTAAATCATCATCATTTAAAAGAACGCCCTCCTCTGTTGGGTAATCTCAGTTTAGCGGCCAGTGCACAAGATCTATACAGGTGGTAAGTTTTTTGTTTATCAACCGTAGATTAGCATGTGCATAAAACACTACCTCATCCCTTTCACACCCTTTTTTTTTTTTTTTTTTTTTTTT
>KK502413.1:2492513-2511697 GCA_000688735.1 Glossina austeni | reverse complement strand
TGATATTTTTTATTGTATTGTATTGTATTGTATTGTATTGTATTGTTATTAAAATGTAATAAGCAACTAACGGAAACTCATATGTAAAAAATTTAAATAAATGTTAACTAATTTTATTGTGAAGTTTTTGCAAAATTTACAAATCTAATAAAAAAAAAAAAAAAAAAAAAAAACCAAAAAAACCAAAAAAACAAAAAACAAAAAAAATTAAGGTAAAAAAGGAAGCAAAACAAAACAACAACAACAACAAAAATTATTATTTATATAAAACATTATCACAGTCATGTGCATACATGTGCGAACATATTTGCAAATACCCAAATAAACATGCAATGGCACACACACACACACATACAAGCATGTGTAGGCAAACACACAAACACAACATACTATGATATAAACAGGCAAACATAAAAATATTCAAATATGCGAAAGCATACAAACATACAAACATACAAACATACACACACACACACGCATATACACATGTTAAAAAAAAAACTAGCAATCACACAAATATACAAACAAATATACTTACGGCTTTCGCAATGTTATGCATACGAGAGCATACCCAGCTGGAAGCATAGAACGTGCCAACCTATAAACATACACACACACACTCACATACAATTATGATATTCGAATTTGTCGAAAATCTTTCAATAATAAATGTTTTACGGGGTATAGGTATAGTCACGGCAACAAAATGCAGTAACGCAACTAAACCATTTTATGTTACAATAATGCTGGACATTAAACATGCGTTCAATACCGATGACTAAAAAAATTCTCCATCATAACTAATGAAAGTGGTGCAGCAGCCACCTATATATAGAAAAACATAATGTTGCTGTACAGGAGTACTTCAAACACATCTTCAAAGCCTACTTCTATGAATTTTCAAATATGGTGATGATGATGATAATGATGATGATGATGATGATGATGATGATGATGATGATGTTCTAAATTTACCGCTCCCAAAAAGAGTGAAACTGATTGGCTACCCTAATGACATTACCTTGATCATGTAGTTCAAAACCGTCAAACTTAATAACGATCATCATTAACTATGCAAATACTTGGCTATGATCGAAGTGAAATTGAAATAATAATAGCCATTAAAAATAAAAAAAACGCACACACACACACACACACACACACACCGAAACACATATATCACCAAAAATTGTAAATGTATTTTGTTGACTATTTTTGAAATAATTGAAACGAAATCGATTTAATTGACCGTAAAAATGGTTTCATTAGATAAATAAATTCGCCAAATCGCTCTTACTTATTACAAACTGAAATAGCTTCGACTTATTAGCGTATTTGTTTCTAATTAAAATCAAGTTATTAAAATTTATTTTGCAAATGACTAAATGTTTTCTTTTATTTATTGCTTTATTATTATTATTATTATTATTATTTACTTTACTTTAGTTTAATTTCTTTTTTTTTTTGAATAATATTTCGTTTATATCTAAATTAAATTTGATTAAGTAAATAATTATCTAACGATATTATTAGATATTTTAATTTGTTGCGTTTGTATTGCATAGGTTGGGCGGTAAAGTCGTCTGTCGTCATATTTTAAATGAAAAAAACATTTGCTGCGTTCCTCAGCAGTCGAATTTTCTTCTAAATATGCAAAGTTTTGTCTAACACGTGAACAGCAAAATGTCACTGTTAAGCACTTTTTTGGTCTAAGTCCAAGGTGCCACATAGGTTTTTTTACAAGCAACCGATGTATTGCATCTTCTTTCTAAAGCTCATACCAAATGCCTGGGTCTTGAATGCATTTGAACTAAGGCACGGTATTGAAGTCCTCTTATATCCAATGAGACATACATTAAATAGATAATAAGACCTCCAAGACCACATTCCAGCATTCCAGCTTGTGTGTGTGTGTGTGTGTTGTGTTGGCCTGATAAGTAAAGTAATTTATAAGCAGAACTTTTCTACTAATCTATTACTGCAATCCTTACATTAAGTAAATAAAAAATTCATTCGCCGTACACATATACATGGACATGTATATGTACTATGTTTGATAGCCATTTTGTTTTTTAACGTATAACGTATATCTTGATAGCCTTAGAGGTATCAGAAATTAATGTAAATTGAAAAAAGTAAGAATTTTTATATAGTCGGGGAGAAGCGAGCATTAAATAGTAAAGTTATTCGCTCGTGTTCACATCATTTTCATGTAAAAGCATACTTTTCCTGAAAGCCCGCGCATTGGAGAATCCCGTAAACGCCATATGAAGTCAGTCAAATTTGGTAAACTTTATTTACTGCTTAAAAATTTGTAATATTTTTAGGACTTCCGTCCTAAAACAACAGAAAACTTTCTCTCTCCATACCAAAGCTGGCTTTTCATCTTAGGGCCCAAAAGAATCGATCTATGTAGTCCACTTTGAGAAGTGATTATATGGAACAAAATTGTGATTTTTAAAATGATTGACTGACTACCAGTAACAGTATTTTGTCATTCAAAATTGGATCGACTGGAGCTATTTTTTGAGCCCCTTCTCAGATAACGCAAACTCAAGGTTAAAAGATGTCATTTTCAATGCTTCATAATAGCAACTGAAGATACAAAAATTAACTTGGGCCATGTCCACGTATATGTTTGGATCCTATCCTCTATAAGGATTTTCACGAAACTTGATCCTTTATAGAGCAGAATAGTCTAAATTTCAATAGGTTATGATGAAAATTGACCCACAATTGCAATTTGATATAAAAGTTCACAGTGCAACATTTTGAATACGTACTTGAATTTTTGAAACTCTTGAACCGCAATCATTCTTACGGAAAGTAAGCCTTTATTTGCTAAGAGGAAAAAACTTTATTCGGGTAGTGAAACTTTTCTACATATAGCGGAAGGTTCAAAGCATTTATTAGACCAACAAAATCAAAAACTTTTCCCTTCACCAAATGGGGGAATGAACGAACACACGAACGCGATTAAATGAAGTCACAATTTCGCAATAGTTAAAGTTCTAATAGGTCAGTTTATCGGAGCCCCCGACCAATGCATTCTAAATTACTACGAAAATATGCTATAGGGTTTTCGATTTGAAACGGGAACCTTATGGGAAACAATATCGGAAGTTTTCCATTTCTCCGAATTAGTTATTCAATGGGCCCTAAAGCGTTCTCTTGAAAATATTTTGCGATCCCTAAGCTAGGTTTGTTTGTCAAAACCAATTGAAATTTTGCCAACGAATGACCTGCAAAGGCTTTACCCGTCATTCGCGTAGTTCAGGTTGACATTTAAACTCAAATTCAACTGAACACATATCGAGGAAGATATTAAAGTTTTTCGTAAACACTTTTTCGAAAACGAAGTAAACTGTACCACTCGACTATAGTGAGGCCCATAAAGAGGTTAAAGTTCAGTTTACATTCTTATAATCAGAGAGGCAGAGAGGAAGGAGAAAAGACGTTAGGTGCAGGCGCAGTCTAGGAAATGTATCTTCGATCAGTAAGTGTTATGACTTTCCCTTTAGCTAACGATACCGGATATACCGGACTAGGAATCGAACCCGGGTATGCGACTTACATTTATGGGCCATATGTGATACTCTTCCTATCTGTGACATTAGGCTATGCGGTAGCCAACAACAGAGGTATCAGTCAATGTTCAACTTACAAGATTTCTGTGCACAAGTTTAGTCGAATCATCGATAACGGGCTTAGAAATGCCGGAAATACCACAAAAACAACAACAACAAATAGATTTCGAAATGTATTTTGAATCCGTTTTATATCGAGGGAATAAATAATGGTTTGTTAATCCATTAGCCTTTTTTGACTGGCCGTTGCGCTAAATTTTAGTTCAGTATACTTAATAAGAAATATTATGAAAGCTTTTGTAGGGGAGTTCGATTCCCGTTGTTAAACGTGGCACACGTGGAGCTTGCACAAGAATATATTTGTCGTAGCTCAACTTCGTTTTCAATAATTGCAGCTTACAATTTTCCAATAATATGCCCTTTTGCTGATCAAGAATATATATATATATATATATATAATAATATAATAATATATATATAAAAATATATATATATATAAAAATATATATATATAAATATATATATATATATATATATATATATATATAACTTGTACATTATTTAATACTCAAAGTTAGTAGAGATGCATGTTTTTGTAGCGCATATAAAAAATTTAAAATTTACTTTCATTTTACGATTGCATTTATGTTAAATGAATATTAACACCTTGACGGAAAATGAAAATTTCAGTCAGATTGACCATCAAATTGACCATCAACTTATTTTAAAACAAGTGGGAATCGGCCAAAGTCGACCGCACACCATTTCGCCCAACACAGTCACACATTCATTCATTATCCTGATAGTATACCGAAAATTATACACAATTTTTATGTAAAGGCATACTTTTCGTGAAAGCGGTCATATTGAAGGATGGCCAAAATGATAACTAAGATGGTCCAAATTTAAAAAGTTTAAATTACTTCTCAAAGATTTTAATAATTTTCAGTTGATTCCGTCATAACATTCTATAAATTGAATCGTCCTAGAAGCACTTGCTTTTCATGAGAGTCTCTGTTTGTCGTAGGACCTAGAAGCAGGACGTATGTGATCTAAATAATTTACAATCAATTCTTGTGCTACATTGCTTCTATGGACCAATGAGAAAATTACATCAGTTTGCCATAAAAAGGTTGAGTTTTCGTAGGAACGGTTATATGAGAGCAGGTTCAAAAAATTGCCCCAGACGAATCCTTTTTTTTTTCGTACCAATTTAGAATGACGACCTTCTATTACACTATGATATTTTGTTGAAAAATCTTGGAAATTGCAATATATTTCCATATAACGGCTTTTCAAAAGGAGTGTGGACGAAAAACTGACTCGATCCGAACTATCTGTATAGCAAATTGCATTAAAATGTTTCAAAAATTGCGACCTATAGCTTGAACACAAAAATAGATTGACAGACATTAGATGGACGGATAGACAGACAAGCTTAGATCGATTCAGAATCATTTGCTTTCTTATAATAGATGGGCATATCTTAAGCCCTTCTGACTGCATATGTATATATATATATATATATATATGAATCGAATAAAACGGGGAGTTTTTCTTATATAAAATATTACAAAAATATTTTTGTTGTAATGAAAACCTCACCTTATAATAGGAGAGTCATTAAAATACAAAAACACCCTATCGAAAAAGAACAAATAAATATAAGAGAGCCAGTAAAAGCTGCATTCAAAACATATTTGTGTTGTAATGAAAAAAAAAAAAAAAAAAAAAAAAAAAAAAAAAAAAAAAAAAAAAAAAAAAAAAAAAAAAAAGAGATAATCAATCATAAATAGGAACAACATACTTGACTATCATTTAATATGAAAGTTTTCTCCTTCATTAAATTCACTTATATATAATTGATCATAATTTGCTAAGTTTTCTGTTATCTAAGTAGGGCTCTGTGCAAGCATTATTCCATCAATTTCATCAACGAAACCATTTGTCTTGAATGTATGAGTAAAAATTGACGGCGAACATATGTGTTTGCATAAAAACAAAATAACTTTTACTTCGCTCCTCTTGTTTGTAACAAGTAATGCATTTTTCTTTAATACATGACCGACTTTCAAGGAATTGCTTAATATAGTAGTAGTTCTTAGTGAAAGACGCACAAAAATAAGTCGATCGTAAATCAATGAATTTTTGTTTGATAAAAAGAGAAAATGCTTTATGTGTACTATGTATGTATGTATGTAAGGAGGAGAATTTGGAGTATGCTCTCTTAAAAGCCAAAGAAGAACACTGACTAACCGACTAATCGACAAACACTTTCGTACAAGATTTCTTTCTTACTAATTACTTCAATAAATTTTATTTTCTTAAAAGGCTTAAGCAATTAAAAACTTATTAATAAATGATTCTCTGAGTGATTTTTGCACTTTGCATTACTTGCGATACAAGGGTATAAACAATTTTCGCGGGTGTATACCCAGAATACCCAGAAGGACTTGAGATAAAACCACTTTTTATTCTACCGATCATTTGAGAATTTATCTAAGCTTGTCTGTCCCTCTGACGTCTGTCCATGTAAACTTTTGTTCAAGCCACAAGTCACAATTTTTAACATATATTTTGATGAAATTTGATAAAAACCAACGTGTTTCGGCCCAAACACGAAAGCTATTGAAAATGGTTCGGGTTGGACCAGTTTTTCCACTACCTGTCGCATATAGCGGCTTATTTTTAAAAGTCGTTACTGCAAGGTGGTATAGCGTAGGGCCGTGAACCGCTTGTTTAAATGCTTTCACGCTAATGCTCAGCCAAGCTCGCGCTATTCAAAAATTTTATTAAAGCATCACCACCAACACACACACATAATTTCATATACATTTTACATTAGTAATCATGAAGACCCGTAAAATAAATTATAAGGGCACGAGGACTGAGAGTCATATTCTTAACAGCATCACAGAGATGTCGTGATTTAACAATTTTTCAAGGCCCGACTATGGCTACAAACCTTGATCTAATATCAGCTAGCGAGTACAAAAAAATAATAAAATTTAAATCAAATGTTGCGAGAAAGAGCATAACGAAGACATTGCTTTAATAAGTGAAAGAAGGAAACAAACAAAATAGCAAAAGTTTTTTTCTTTGTCAGATAATTTGCTTATCTGCTTATCTTTCAGGTTGTGGTCATTAACCTGATAAACGAATGATTTATTTTTCATTTTCTTTTGCTTTTCTTTTGACAGGTCATGACCGAATGCACGACTAAGCTTGGAAAGGCTCTTTCTTAACGCATTTAATAATCATTTCTTCTCCCTTTTGTTCGAATTTCATATTAATAGCTTATCGCGATTACATTCCTATCAAGTGCTGTAAGCAAACGGAATTATAGTTTGACCGACAATCTCAGGCAGGCAATCTGATGCCAGTCAATTAACAGAGAGAGAGAGAGAGAGAGAGAGAAGTAGTCACATTCGTGAGCAGGAATAAATCGGAAGAATTGTACGTTAGAAACGACGATATGTAAAAGCAAGTGTCCAACAATAACTCACAAGAGCAAATCGCGAAATACTTTATTATTTTAGTCTCCATTTCTTTAATTTTTTCAAATTTTTTTTTTCTTTTCTTTATTTTTTTTTTGTGCATTTTCTTTCCTTTTTAAAGTTAGTTATTTCTGTTCTAAGAGTGAATTACCGAAAAACCGGATGAAGAGAGAGAGAGAGAGAGAGAGAGAGTATGTATTCATTGATCTTTTTCTTAACTGAAGGCATTTATTCCGGAAACGTGTTTTATGAGAAAGAGAAATTAATTGATTTTACTTTACTTGAAAAGGAAAAAAAATTTCGGTTTAACATTTTACAGGCTTCTAAACGATGATGATTTACTCACATAAATATTAATGTTGGCAAAAGAAATAGATTTTAAAAACTGACCGCTAATCAACGATCTAAATTAATCAGAAGAAAAACATAACATAGCGATCGGTCATAATCATGAAAAAGTGAAAATAAAAAAAAATTAAGCAAAAAATATTGTGTCAAAAAAAAAAAAAAAAAAATAAGAAAAGAAAAGAAAAGAAAAACAAAAGAAGAACAAGAAGACAAAGCAAGGCTTCCAAAAGCAGAGAAAGAACAGCGAAAAAAAAAACTTTCGATTTTTGAAAATACAACACTGAATACAAACTGAATTTCACTTTTTTTCAATAGTTTTTTGTGTTTTTTGTTGTTTTTAAATTCTTTCTTCCTTTCCTTTTTTTCTCATCTTTCGAAAATATTTTATAAAAATCAAGAGTTACTAGCCATCATTCGAGGAATATAATCGAACGGGTGAAAAATAACTGCGCAAAGACCTCACGCCCGCGATTCGCTGAACAAAACTAAACATTGTGATCATTCACGATAAGGAGAGAAAATGCGTTAAATAGTTCTCGTCGAAGCAGAGAAACTCATCGCTCAGGATAACTGCAATCTGAACATAATGGGAAATCTGAGATCGTTGTCCATTTGAACATCATTTCAGCGACTATTTACACCTTTAAGTTTAGATATTGTAAACAAAGAAGAAGAATTCATTGAGAGCCTCTATAAAGCTAAAATGCAATATGAACGGAAATTCTGCGTCTTACTAGACGATGAGAAAAGCAATGATGAATAATTTGACAAGCAAAGAAACAGGCTTGCAAGGTATACATATATAGATCCTTTGAAGTGTGTAGCTAGGCGTGTAGCAAAAACGATTTCATCATATCGATCAGTTTGGCGATTGCGATTACAATTTCAAATCTTTGCCCAACAGAATAAAGTTGATTTTAAATTTCTTCTGCACCTTCTCCTGAGATTATAATGCCGGGGGCAAAAAAAAAAAAAAAAATGTCATCCTTCTTTTACATAAGTTACGTTATTAGGATTGAGGAAGGAATTGAGTTTTAAATTTTTTCTTAACGAAATCAAAGTCAGTACCACAGGGTTAAACCCGGAATTACGAGTAGCCATGTTCTCAAAAGTGAAATGCAAAAAAAAAAATAATTGGCGTCTGGTTCCTTAATCACAAGCGATGAGCAGTTGAAACGATAAAAATTTTCCCCCTATATTCTATGAACGATCTTGTAATAGTTGTAGTGTCTATATGAGATCTCGCTCTCCGCCGCTCTCCTTCCTTTTTTTGATTAAAATTTTTACAAGGCCAAAATAGAACATTGAAATCCTCCATAAAGTACCACACACAGTATTATATACAGAATTATATACAGAATAAAGGATGGAAAATATTTCGCTTAACAAATATTTTATGAATTTTTCTCAATGAATGCCTTTTTCAAGTGAAAAAATGATCAAAATGCTTGCAAGCACCTAATATATATATGAATTCTTGACAAGTGTCTCAACTGCGGAATCCACTTAAGAAAGTTCGTTTGCTCGTCTACCCATCCATGTAATATCTGCGGTAAACAGTGTGCTGTTCGCCAGAATTGAGATATCGACGTCAAATTTGTGAAGAAATCTGCGGCCATTCTTAATCGGTCTAAATCGGCTACCGTGCAATATAACGCAATGAGAACACCTCTGGTTTCCAGATTTCTCGCTCATTTTTCATAAACTACAGTAGACCAGGGGGTAAAAATTAAAACCTAGCCACGCCCATCCAATGTTATAGAGTAGTAGAATTTTAGTTTTCGTTCGTCGTCGTTGTTGTTGTTGTTTTTTTTTTTATTTTTTTTATTCTTTTTTACGGCAAAGGCGAGGGAAGAGAAGAGAGTGTAATTTTCGTAATTATTCTAATTAAGGACATATGTAAAAAAGTAACATTTTTCTTTTCATTAATTTTATGTTTTATATTTTTTTATGTTTTCTCATTTCCATTTATTTAATTTATTTTGAATAAAATAAACGTAAATAATCCACAATATTACTAACAATGGCAACGATTCGTTTTGGTACAGTTATATATATATATATATATATATATATATNTATATATATATATTATATATATAGTTATATATATATATATTATATATATAGTTATATATATATGTAGCAGAATTGAATGGAACGATCTTACGTTGGTAGTCGGCACAAAGGCATTTCAACTCTATTCGTTTTCTTTTTTTTTTTTTTCTTTTTGTACTCATTCACCCTTCAGTACACACTAAACGAAACGTATTTCCGTACAATTTAATCGACGTTACGTGAATTTCAATCAATTAAAATTTTCATTTTAATTAATAAATTCAAAAAAAATTTAAACCCATACGAAATAACAAACAAAAAAGAAAAAAAAAAGAAAAAAACAATAAAATCCGACCGCAAACCAACGACATTTAATCACGCCACCTATTGAAAATGCTAGCCAACGGTAAAAACAAAAAAAAAAACAAAAGAGGAAAACAAAAAACTAAAAGCATTGATCATTTACAATGATGTTAAATAAGCTAATCGGGTTGTATTTTTGGGAATAATAAAAACGCACATAGGCATTTGAAAGATTCTAAAAAATAAAAAAAAAAATAAAAATAATAAAAAACAAAAAAAAGTCATAAGTATTTTACTTTATTTCAAGCATTACAATTTTTTTGTTTTTTTTAAAGCCTCATCAACTTATCTAAGTTAATTAATGTAAATATGTGTACATTACGTTTGCAATATATGTATATGTAAACATGCAAAAAGAAAACAAAAAAAAACAAAAAAAAAGGAAGGAAAGGAAAACATACACAAAGTGAAATAAATTTTGTTAATAATTTTTTGTAAACAAATATTTATGAAATTTTTTTTCATAAATTCGTATATTTATGTACAATTATTGTTAAATAATATTTAAAATTATGCTTTTTTCATATTAAACCAAATAACAAATGTATTGTAAAATTATATAAAAATTATCTAATTTACGTATTAAATGAAAATACTGATTATTATAGATTTTTATAAAAAAAATAAATAAATAAATAAATAAATTAAAAATAAAAAAAGAATAATAACAAATATAACCAAAAATATATATATACATAATTCAATTATGATTATGATTATTTTTTTTATTTTTTTTTTACAAATATTTTTACATTACTTTTTACTCAGTTCATATTTAGGTTTTATCAGGTTTCGTTTTAAATTGAATAATTAAAATGCATTGTTGTTGTTATGTTTTAGGTAATTGAAAACTTTAGTATTAATTGACATTATGGACAAATTTAAAAGCAAAACAAGTTAACATTACATCAGATAAGTAGTTAGTAATTTAAACTAAAAATATTTAAAATATAAATGTCAACAATGAAAACAACATAACATTTAGTTAAGAGCCAGAGATGAAAGTAACAAACATTAAACCGAATTCACAATATACAAAAGAAGAAGAAGAAGAAGAAGAAGAAAAAAGAAGAGAATAACTTATAAATAACAATTAATTCCACAGATATTTTTTCAAATTAAAACTTGGGCCTCCAACAATGTTTTCTAATCATTAAAAAAAAAACAAAAAACAAAACAAAACAAAACCAAAAAAAATCCACAACAAATTTAATAAAAGCTAATACTAATAATAATTTTTTTTTTTTTTTTTTTTTTTTAAGTTATTACAATAAATAAATCTTATAAACAAATATCTTAAAGACAAAAAACATCACTCTAAAATTAACCTTAAATTTAAAATCTACTTAAAATAAATTTAAAGCGAACGTAACAATGTATAATTGTTTCACATAAACAAAGGCCACTTTTACTAAAACCAAAGGAGAAAAAGCAAAAAATAAATTAAATTAAATTGATGGAGAAATTCTAAAGAAAAATCTATTAAACCTAAAGGAAAATGAATAAACAAAAAAAAAAAAAGAAGAAAATAAATTAAAAACTAAATAAATAAACTGAACATGTAACAGAAATAAATTGTTGTGGTAGACACTGAAGATAAAAAAACAAAAAAAAAAAAATCTAAAAAATACAATAAATGTATTAAAATGAATTGTAATAAATTGCGTTTTACTTACATACACACACACAGTAACACCATATCAATTTCAATACAATAATATGTTAGCAGAAGAACACGAAACAACCACAAGCGAGCTTAAGAATTGTGTTCAAATAGAAGTCAGTTCGCGTCTTGAAGAACTTGTGATCTGCCTCTTAAAGTATACGGAATGAGTGCTACATTACGTTAACAGACAAGAGCAGCTTAGAAATTTTCTCAAAATAAAAAGCGCATTACATGCATATCTTAGGCACTTTTGCTGTTTCCCTTACTAGTGACAGCAGTAGCGCTATTAATTAGCAACCATTTCATTGCATGCTTTTTCACTCCCATGTGTGAAGGTGTGACAAAAACACGATATAACATATATAAGAGCAAAACTGAATAAGCAACATTTGCGCAACAGGGCTATCATGCCCTACGTGAAAACATCCAAAGGGCGCGTAAAAGAGCGTCAAATAATTGACTAAACGAAACACTATGAACATGTGTACGCACGTGCATGATTTTTGTTTTTTTTTTATGCGAGCCAGGTAGCCATGGCAGCTACGTACTAAACCTACCTCTCGCACGGACACTTCTTCGACCAATCTAATCCCGCGGCAGCAATGCTACGTATTACTACGCGGAGGATGGTTGCAAGGGAACCTGTTGGCTTCCATTTCCTCTTCTCTTCACCCACTGCCTCTCTAAGCGACGCATTACATGCTGCACCTTTGTCGCAAAACTGTTGACCTTACTCCAGGCTTTCAAGTTGTCGATAATCCTCCTACATATCTCGCCTGGCCCCCATCTACATCGCCCAAATGCTGTAAAGCTCTACCGTGCCACCGCAGTGCGGGCATACTGACGAGTTGCCGTGACCGAATCGGTGAAGATAGCTTCGAAAGCAACCTTAACCGCTCATGTACATAACGTCTTGAATAGGTCTGTGCATGAGTGTATTCGCACTATAGCAGAAATATCTGCTTACGGTTGTGCGTGCGTTTGCTTAAGCACTTATATGCATGAGCTTAAGCAGTAGAATGTTCAACTTTGACTTTCTGTTCTCTCCTGTTTGCGCGTTTACTTTTGTACTTTGATTTGAGCATTTTTTTGTAAACAGTCGCGGTTCGAAATCCAAATCCATATTTCATTTTTTTTTTTTTTTTTTGTCAATATTGTAAAATGTAGTTATTTCTGCAAATCGCACTATAACACGTATCGCTTTTAGGCATTTTTCCATAGTCGAATCAAGATATAACTTTCGCTTTTTTTTTTTAATTTAAAAAATTTAATAAAAAATTACCAAGAAAGCGTTCGATTGACGTGTATATAGTCTAGTGGGTGGATAGATAATGTCAAGGCTTTGTTATAAACCATTTAGTATTAAAAATAAAAAATGGCGCTTGAGAACGAAGCGAAGGCCCTGTGGTTCCATCCGGGATCGAACCGGAGACCTTCTGCGTGTAAAGCAGACGTGATAACCGCTACACCATGGAACCGCTTGATAATATTTGGTTAAGTTAACATTTAAAACCACTACATATGTATAAATATATGAAAATTTGAGATGGTCTATAATTTAATTATACCCGCCATTGTCAACCCATCATATACCTATATTTTGTCAACCAATCTACGCCTATTTTGTCCATATAATCTTCTATTCAACCTACAGGGGGCAACATTGCAGATATTTTGATGAAACTTGATACACTGACGTACTTTGGACCAAGGGCGAGCACTTTTGATAACTGATCAAAATCAGTTCCCAACGATAAAGAAGTTACATAACTTAACACAAACAATTCGATTTTAATGAAGAGATTAAAAAATTCAGGTGTCAAGGGTGGAAGGAAGAAAAGATTCAGTGCAGATCAAAAAAATATTGGATAAAATCTCATTTTCACTTCTAATAAAATTTAAGTCTGTTAAAAGCTATGTCAATTCGCTAGTGAAAAATTTTTACCCATACCTTAGCCAATTATTTTATTAAAGTACATACGTATAAGTAAGAAAATCATCTTCGGCTATGGCTGAATCTTCTATATCTTCATATTAAAATAGAATATAAAAATATTACGTATATTATGTATTTTAAGAGTAATGGAAAAATGAACATGTTCATGCTGTTGGATACACAGGGGTTCTCACTTTACGTTGCACTTCGAGTGTGTCCTCTGACCGATTTGGACCATGATCAGTACAAAGTTGCGTGTAGCAGCTGGCAGTACTTTTACCGAATTCGCCGTTTGTGCTGTAACGGTCAAATAAATAAATAAGCGGAAAGAGTGATGGACGGACAGATGGATGGGTGAACGTGCTTAGGTATATTCAGAATTTAAAACGGTTTTAAATGGATCTTAAAGGTATTGAAAAACAATGATTAACTTTTGCGGGGCAGGCATGGTTTAAAAGCAGCAAGTTGGCGGAAAATAAGTTAATTACAATTTCCATTCTTTTTTTTTTTTTTTGGTTGTTGAGTAAAGTTGGACTAAGCCAATAAATTTGCGGCTTATATGTCCGAAGTGCAATACTTTACTGCAATTTCCATTCTAGTATTCGATTTTCAATTACTTAATTTTTTATTTATACTTTTTGTTTTTGATATAAACTTTGAAGCAAACTGGTGGAGGGCCAAAGGAAGAAAAATGAATAAACTGTCGAAGAGGAAAAAACTGCAGAGTTAGCAAATTTCGTAGCAACAGTGGAGGGACTTAAAGGCGCACTGAAATTTAAATTTTTTTTGTTTCCATTCCAATTTTTTTGTTAAAATGGTATTTATCGCTTGATCCTCATTTCCTGCAAAGTAATTCATGCAATCCGAGAATGTATAAAAATGTATATAAGTGTAAGATAAACATAAATAAAATAAACCTTAACATTTAAAAGATATGCTCATCATCTCTTCTTGTGTTTATTTGTTCTTTTCGATTTATTTGTATGTGTACATGCAACAACATATGATTAATATAAAATGAACGAAGCCAATGGGCCCAATCAAAAAAAGTCTCCCAAAATCTTAAAGGAACCAAATTTTCCTTTTTGCGCAATTTTCTTTCGCGGCTAACTCAAACTTTTTTTGTTAATAAATTTTGTTTTTTTTTTTACTAATTATTTTGTTTTAATTTTTTGTCTTAACTCAGCTATGCATTCAAGCAAGCAAATCGTTTGTTATTTCTTTTGCTCTTAATTTACTGCTACTACTACTACTACTACTAACTCAGGGGGAAAAACAGGTATGAAAAATTTAGCTTTCGCTATTCTTTTCAGCTGTTTGACGAAAACGAAACGCTTGCGAAAGTTAACTTTCAACTACGTCATTACCTCCTAGAACAACCTATCCTAAACGAAAGCTATTTTCCTTTCATATAATTTGACTGATATGAGAAAATGTATTTAACAGCTGTTGCACATACATGATCCCAAAAAACCCACAGTCATCAACCAATGCCCAATGCTATCACATTGGCGATTCAAAACCAATCGAAAAACGAAAATATAACACTTTTGTATGAAAATCTACACATATACACATATATGATCGTTAGTTGGCTGGCAATCTGCTAACTTGAATATAATTACTGTTCTAATTGCAGGGATGTTTACTTGCAATTTTTGTATGTTAATAGAGATGTAAGTGGAAAATTTTTATAATTATTAAGAATCTACTGTCAGTACTATCAGTAGGCCATGTAATTTCTCTAATCGCCGAAGCAGGAAATATACTCTGGCATCTCGAGTTTTTCTCAGCGTTTTCCCATACATAATAATCTTTTACATTTGTAAAAATATGGCAGCGTTTACTTCGTTAACTGATTAACAGGAACTCGTCCATTTTGTTACCGCTCCCAGTGGCATCGACAACGTAAGCTATGTTAACCATCGAGAAAATATGCTATTTTGCTAAATAAAATTCCTTAAACGTGTCTATTGTTATTATTATTATTATTATAATGATTATGAAAATGCATTGATATGTAAAAATATTAGTAAATGTTTAACAAAGAAAAACTTGCATTTGGTGGAATGGCACGTGTTACTATTTATTACTCGAGACTTTTATTATGCTTATAAGATTGAGGTTAAATATATATATATATATATTAAATGTGATTGCGTGTTTCCATTATTTTAGGTTCCGTAACTTTTATAACGTTAAAATGTCGGGAGGTTTAGACATTCTATCCCTTAAGGAGGATGATATCACTAAAATGCTTGTGGCTACCACGCATTTGGGTTCAGAAAATGTCAATTTTCAAATGGAACAGTATGTATATAAACGGCGTCCCGATGGCATACATATCATCAATTTGGGCAAGACATGGGAGAAGCTGATGCTGGCCGCCCGTGCTATTGTTGCCATTGAACATGCTCCGGATGTAAGTCATATTTGATTATATTCCTTTCCTCTTCATATTTTTGTGATGAATATATATTCTTTCGGGTCAGAAATCTTATGAAGAAAAATTTTTACTGATTAAATTTATATCATACTTGATGAATTTCGCTTATGAAAAGTGATTATTAATTCCGTATTTATATTTAGGTTTATGTCATTTCTTCGCGTCCGATTGGTCAACGTGCCGTGTTGAAGTTTGCCAAGTACACGGATACAACTCCAATTGCTGGTCGTTTTACACCAGGTGCTTTTACAAACCAAATCCAACCGGCATTCCGGGAACCACGTTTGTTAGTGGTTACAGATCCCATGACTGACCATCAACCGATTATGGAAGCCTCTTACATCAATATACCGGTTATTGCTTTTTGTAACACGGATTCGGCTTTACGCTACATTGACATAGCCATACCCTGTAATAATAAATCCCCTCATTCTATCGGTTTGATGTGGTGGTTATTGGCTCGCGAAGTGCTGCGTTTACGTGGTGCTATATCACGTGCCGTAGAATGGCCAGTTGTAGTCGATCTGTTCTTCTATCGCGATCCTGAAGAAGCCGAAAAGGAAGAGGCCGCCGCTAAGGAACTTATGCCAGCAGCGAAGATTGATGAAGTCGTGGATCACCCAGTGGAAGAACCCACAACCTGGGCTGAAGAGGTGGCCGTCGAGACCGGCGGCGGCGTTGAAGATTGGAATGATGAAAACGTCAAATCTTCTTGGGGCAACGACGGCAGTTTCTAAAATAAGATTAAAAGCAAATTCTTACCAAATACAATTTGACGACAAATTAAAATAAAATTTTACATTTTTTATTTCTACATACCTAACTATCGACTATATTGCTCCCACATAACATTTTAATAACACAGGAGAAGGATACTTTGATTTCAAGTCATTTTGGCAAACTCAACCAATCTAATGTCAAGTCCACTAAAAATTTTGCTTGAGAAATGTAACTGATTCACGTATAAACAAACTGATCGCTTCAAATTGTCGAAAGCGTCCATAACATCATAGTGGGAATAATCGCAATAATAGGAAAAAGAAAGGTAATGCTTTCACTATTCAAAATTTCGTCCATCTCACCTCGGGATGGTCGAGCACCATTTTTGCCGCACAGTAGGGCTCGCAACTACTAATCGCATGGATTTCTTGAAAGCATACGAACAACCCATCGTCTGCAAGAGGATATTTACTTGTCATCAAATATGTCAGATGTCGGAACTTCTATGTGTTGTTAAAAAATTTGAGCTTGAAATAGAAAATGAACCCATTTCTCGCGCAAAAGTTCTAATCCACCGAAACTCGAAAACAAAAGTAGCCTTGACGAGGAAAATGAAATTTTATAATTGGGCCAAAGATAAATATCGTCTGACCACAAACTAGCAAAAATTTGATTTTAGTGCAATATTTTCTTGCTAACATTTCCTGAGCGCTCTTGTACGAAATGGGCTCAGTAGAGTAAAGCAATATGCGCCTAATTTTGGCCAATAAATTTATATATGAAATGACTAAACTTTGTGTGGATTTATATTCACCATAGAATTATTATTATTAATTACGTGGGCAAAGTGTACCGCGACCTAGAAGATCTATTGTGCATGCCCATGTCGCTAGCCCATCAGTTTTAGGAATTCACCAGCTTTGGATCGGAGCACCATACCGTGTCCGGCGTTGTAAAATGCTTGTCAAACACATGGTGTTTGATTCTGCAGATGGCCTCACATTCGCACAGAATATGATGGAATGTTTTTCTCGCCCCTTGGCAGAATCTGCATGAATCGATATCGAACATACATACATGGGTATGGGTATGGGTACCTTTTAGATGGTACCTGTAGGAAATATGACCCCTGTAGAAGCCGGTGACTAAACGTAGGTCGCTTTATTTTTAATTCCGCCAGTCTATGTGCCCTACCGGAAGATTTGATGAATTTTCTAGCCTGCCGTGGTCCTGCACATTGCGATACCAGTTTATTAGTATGGCTTCTTGGTACGATGCAGAAAGGTTGACGACCTATCATGGCCACTCGGGTTGCCTCGCCATAGAATACTAGTAATAGATTGCATTCCATGCAAATTATTGGCATTAATTTAGTAAATTTCTTATCGCACGATTTTCTTTAAAAAATATTGATTATGTGGTATGTGTTCGGGAAAATTGTCCATGAATCAAAGCATGTTAGTGTACAAAATTTCATTAAAATATCTCCAAACATGCTCGAAATAATTCTAAATCGTTCGGTGCAATAAAACGTGGATCGCTCTCAAGTTCTCCTGGAGATTGCATGCATCCACAAAATAGTAAAAGTAATAAAAAGGCACAAAATATTACCACTTTTCGTTACATCTAATGTTGATTTTGAAAAACATCGTTACCTGGAAAATGATCCCTAAGTACAGTTCGAACAATTTCACTTTGAATCGGTTCATCTTCGGCTCAGTATATTTAAATGCATCAAAATATCTCGCATAGATTCAACATAAAAATATCTGGACGTACATCGGCTGAATAAACAGCGTTTTCGAAATCGATTTGTATGGTAAATCGCCGGTTTTGCGTGTTACATAATTTCGCTCAAAGCCCAGATGTCCTCGCAGCAGAAACCGATCTAAAATGTAATCAAAATATTTTGTAAATTTTTGTAATCTCATCAATTGGTCTATAAGGATATTCTTCTTGTGCACAAAGCCTAACAAGGCCTGATCAGGTGATCATAGCTTTTGCAGCTTCAAATGTTGTGTCCGTTTATCGAAAAAATTTCCGTTTTCAGTGTAATTAGCATACGATAAGGAGTTCGCAGCAGCTGCCACAACCACTATTCGGATAATTTCATCGTTGAGGTAACAATGCGTAGGCATAAGAGCCTTAGCGACATTCCCGGCACAGATATGATAAACATCAGGGGATTCGTTAGATCGTATAACAGCTTCGGATCCGGGTGACTATGAACAAATGAATTGATATCACAATGGACCGAAATCCAGCCAAAGTCTTATCACAATTTATTTAAAGCTTTTCGAAATAATGAAAAAAAAAATTCATTGCAAGTCGTGTTTTTTATTTGCTTTTACTTAAGTATAAAAAACTTTTCTTTATTTTTTTTTTTATATTTATTTAATAAAACCAATTTTTATTAATGTATAAAAATAATTTATTGAAAATATATTCGTTTCGCATCAATGAATTTTAAAATGGTAAAATTTCTCTCTTTAATGATATATTATTTTTACACTAAATATATATATATATATATATATATATATATATATATATATATATATAT
>KK502413.1:2452515-2492070 GCA_000688735.1 Glossina austeni | reverse complement strand
TATATAAATAAATATATATATAAATATTATATATATATATATATATAGAAATAAATATATATATAAATAAATATATATATAAATATTATATATATATATATATATATACATATATACATATCTATATTCATATATATTCAATTTATTTGATAAAATTAATTTTCCTACAGATTTTGTTGGTAACGAGTTTTTTTTTTTTTCAAGTTCATGTTTAAAAAAGTTTATTATGAGCACAAAGGACAAAGGATTTACGAATGTACGTAAATATGCCTTAAAGTTTTTATATACATATATAATCCAAAATTGATTCATTTATTCATTTAATCTAATGATAAGTTTATGAAACTCTCTTTAGTTACGTACTACGATCATGTGAAAAAAACGATATTTTGAAATGACGACTTGCATGTACATTTTAGAAATCATTAAGCCACGATTCGAAGGATACGTTAAGTAATTATATGTGGATAGGGTATAGGGCGCCGTCACGTCCGACCATCCTACAATTATTTGTACTTTGACTTTTCAAAATAAAGCGTTTTGTGGGAAGTGGTCGAAAAAGTGGTCCCATCCAAACTAATTTCTAATAGCATTCGTTCTTGGGCCAAGACATGTCGGTGTACCAAATTTACGAACAGACAAACTTAAATTCAGAAAGTAAGTCGGGTTCGATCGCTAAAATAAAAGATAGATCGGTTTATCTTAAAGCCTTACGGGCACATTTGCGCAAACTTAATATACTCTTATAGTGATGTAGTAATGTAGGGCATGAAAACCATTTTTATTCCCACTCGAATGAATTGCCAAATATTTATGTCCCATAATAATACCCAGTGTAGATCCCTTAAAGCGTATATATTTTTTGATTAATCCGAACTTCAGTCAAATAGCTTCGGCTTCTATTTATTTTCGCGTTTTTTACATTGGCGAAAATTGAAAGCGAAGATCGAATTGAAAGTTTCTTGTTCACGCTTTATTCGCAATGGTTTCGATGGATCTTCTTCAGATATAAATTCGAAATTTAAAGCAAAATTTAAAGCAATTACTGTTCAGCATTCGCATTATAGTGGGAACGTGAAATTTGAAAATTAAATTGAAATTTTTAATTAAAAAAAATTAAACATAATTCAAGCGAAAATTAATTAATTAATAATTAAATTCGATTTTCGTTAAGTTTGTGAGGGAAATGTGATCAAAACATTCCCCGTTCTCTTCGTAATACCTCTGCGAAAGCAATTAAGAGATTAAATGGAAACAGTTTTAAACCCGAAAAAGATGAAGAGAATATTTCAAGGACGAGGAGGTATTTTAGCAAAAAAAAAAATTATACACTTTCAATAAATATTTGTTGAAAATATATTCAAATACACAACACAAGCATAACAGCGTTTCCGATTTCCATATAACATTACAAATGACCTAAAGACATGGATTAGACGCGAGAATTCGGGTGAACAGGAGAGTAAAAAAAATTATATTCGCTTTTTTTTTTTTATCAATATTATAAATGTCTTTTTTTTGTTTTCTTCTTCCCTTCGATATTCCCTTTTACCCGCCTACTAGGCATAGATCGTGAGTGCAACGAACGAATGAAAGTTACACACGAAACTTAGTGCACGAGAGTGAAACACAATATAGAATAGAATCGGAGAAAAGTTACAATTATTGTATTGCTGCGAATCACTACCGGGAAGGGGGTGCACGCAAAAGGATTTTCCTGACAATTTGTTATAGACTTGTTGCGGATAGATGAACCATTGAACGTGTTATTCTATAACATTTAAATGCAAGATGACGACGACGAAAACGGCCATGTCAGTGTTTTTCGATTGTCAATGTATTGAAAAGCGAGAGAAAGCGACGAAGTTTTTTAAGCCATCAATTAGTTCCTATATTTAATTTTGATGTTTTATGAATTATTTTTTTAATTTTTTTTGTTTGCATTTTCATAACTTTTTTTTTAATCGAGACATGCATAGAAATTGAAACAAGACGAAAATTAATTACAAATTAAAAGAAACAAACAATTCAAGACAATTAGCTGTAAGACTTTAACAAGGACCATAATATGATTTAGGCGAAAGTTAACGTTGAGTACGCGGCAGAATCTCTTATACAATATTTCCCTTGTTCTTATTTTTTTATTTCTTTACTTTTTTTTTTTTTTTTTTTTTTCTCTTAATTAGTACTAAAGAAGAACTTATTTTTTAAATGGATTTGGTCGGGCTTTAAAGGTGGCAGCTTTTCGTAGTTCTTTTTCGGACGCCTCCTCCCGCTTTTTTCGTTGCTGCTCTTCCTGCAATAGAGAAAGAAAAAAAAAAAACAAAAAATGTAATCAAATATAGTTAAGATGATGAATTATATATATATATATATATATATATAAATATAAATAACAGGGATTAGGATAGGAAATCATCAACGAGCGAATTAGTGAGTGAATTCAATATTATTTCGAATGGGCGCCAATAAATCAGACGCTACCATTTTTAATCGTAGGAGACAGTTCGCCAGTACACTTTGGAATCGATATTTGATTTGATTATAAAAACTCATACATTTTTAAATGTTACTCCCCCTGATGCCTGATTATATAGTATAAACTATTAAGTATGGAGGTTTTTGCCACAATTTTGAAACGATTGTCGAACAAATGCGTGATCTTTCTTTTTTCAGCCGCTAACGGGTAAAAAAACTCGTTCCATCAATTTTTGTTGTTGTTGTTGTTGTATTGCATTATAGGTAGTAGGAAAATAATATACGATCGTGACCGAGTCGTTTATGCTCATCAACGACTAAAAAAAACAAAAGATAGGAAAGAACTAAATTTTCATACCCTATAATATTGGCGGGATGCGAAATTTCTACGGTATACGTGTAGCAAGCAAAAAATACGGCAAAAAACTAAGGCGTTCGCACTTTTGATCGCATGTCCTTTGGCCGGTTTGGCTCATTTTCAAATTCTTTTGCAAAATTTATAGACGAATGAGCAAACGGATGAACAGACGGACATACTCCGATCCATTTTGAATTTGAAATCGGGCAAGAGTTTGTATACTTTATGGAATTTTTGAAGCTTGCTTCTGCGGCTTCTAGGAAACTTCCAATGTTTTTGCCAAATTTCCAGTTGGTAACTTCGTTTTTGAACCCTAGACATGGTACCATGGTACTGGTTTCCATCTACTTGGGTACGTAAGCAAGTAAAACTGTCGCGTCTGGCGCTTAGGAAATCCAAGAGAAATAGTCGAAGAAACTCTTCGACGACAACGAATAAGACTTTAGTGCAGTCTTTTGGCTGGCAGTGTACTCGTCGACCATACCTTCTCGAAATGTAATAAATGTATTACTGAACGACAATGGCTGGGTTTTTCTTGCCCGAAATTTATGCCATGGATAAGGACAAGGTCCATTTTCAATTGGGCCTCGTCCCCTTAAGTACACGGCTCTAGGGGATCACGGATTTAAAATAGGGGTCAACGAGCTTGAACGAGTTTCGTCAACGAGCCAATTTTACATTTTCATATTACGGCAGGAGTCAGAACAAGGTTCGTAGCAATTTTCTTTCTTTTTAAATCCAAAAAAAAAAAAAAACGAGAACGCAACCAAATTTCATATTTTACAGCTACACAGTTGAGCCGGTTATGACGTCACGAAGAATTCATTTATCAGCAGTGCTATGTGCGAGCCAATTGATTTATTTGAATTAGCGGTAGCGGTAGCGGGCCGGCGGTCGCCCCTGCCTGATTGCAAGTAATGCCTCTTCTTAAAAGATGCTATATTATTAAATCGGTCGTGTTACGTTATATTGGGGATCGAAGTCTGTAACTGAACTGTTCTGAGTGCATTGTTTTCCTTTCTGTTTTTTTCGTCTTTTCCAATCTATTGAGGTTGGTTTGCGGCAATTTTTAAAATGAATTGAAATGTATATCTGATCTTTGACGACGTCAAGAAGCAGTACAGCACCAACAACAGTACGTAAAAAAAAACAGCAACTGTAGCTAAATCAACTTTAAGTCTTATTTTGATTATATTCGAAAAATTTATTTACCAAATTAAAGGCAAAGTCAATTAAACAAAACAAAAAAAATAAATAAATAAATAAATAAATAAATAAATAAATATGATAAACAAAAGAAATGCAGATTTTGGAATTTCATCTTTCATCTGTTTTTTTCAAGTTCACTTTATCAAGCCGTTCGTACAAAAAACAGAAGTTTAAAGTAAACTTCAAAAGTGCATTTTTTTCGTCTTTTTTTTTCTGATTTTTCTAATATAGAAAACATATTGCGAATGGTTTAGTAATGATGTGATTAAATTTATTACAAAAGAATTCCGTGGCGTTGAATTGTAGTGAGTATGAGTATGAGTTTTAGTTTAAACGCTGTTTTTGAAAATTCAATTATTTGCTTTGGAAATGTTTCTTGGAAAATCCCATAAGCAAAGATTGTGTGACGTGATAAGTTAAGTGTTGGCGATAAGTTTCTCTACTGCTCTCTACTTGAAAAAAAATTATTTGTCATCAATTAGTTGAATTTTACATCAATTTACATGAATGATGGATGGATGGAGAGGAACTCTTTTAAGATGTGTGACAGTTATCAAGGGAGGTTCATTAGATTCGAAATTTGGAATGCAAAATGAACGGTGAGAAGGCGCATAATAAGAAGGGTGCCAAAGGAAACATTTTTCGCAATGCCAAACTAGATTTCAACGCACAATATGTATTAGTTTCCCCGCTATATAACACCTGTTTGAACTATAACAATAAATCGCAATATGAACCGGGAATCCGGGAATTCGAATTGCATTTCGAAAAGGTCCACTTTTTCATAATGCCATCAGTATTTTATTTACTTATTACCTTAAGGTTGATAAAACGATAACTCTCAGGTGTGACATAAACTTCTCGAATACAATCGAAGCGAACAAAATTATTCCAAAAACAATCCATGGCCAAGTTCCACCCCATGACTTATTCAAGCTTCAATCCAATTCATTATATTTGGCGGTCGCGGTGAATAGTTTCCATCATACGAAGGGCATTATACCGGCAGTAGTAGGGAGATTTTTTTGAAATCCCTTCAAGATCTCGTGAAAACCGAAAATTGCTAGAAAGCAATGTTTTGACCCTAACAGGGAGAGTAGTATCGGAACTTTTTCCAAGTTTTTGTAATCTTTCAATCGTACTAATGCGTATTTCTGCCTGTAGGCATGTGTATGTGCGTTCATATTAATTGACGATGGATATAAAATTTCACTAAGTAAAACTTTTCAAAGAACAAACGTGAAATGATTTTTAAGGTATTAGCGAAAAGACTGTAAGAAGTGCAAATATTTGGAAAAAGTAATTTACGATTCAGTGAGGAAAACATTCATTAAAAAAATTAATTCCCAATTCTATAGAAAAAGTGAAAGCGATAATTGTTTTTTTTTTTTTTTTAATTTTTTGTTTTGACGAATATTTCTGTTTGTTAGAAAAGCAATTACAAAACAACTAAAAGCATTGTCATGGTAAATGACCGACTATTAAATATCCTACATCACTTCACTTAATACAGTTATTCTTTCAACTTGTTCTCCTTTTTCTTGATCCTTTAAAATAAGGTGCGACGAGAGAATCCGATACGCATCATTTTCAATAGCATTTGTAGTTGGGTTAAAACATGTCGAATTTGAACACAAGGCATAGACGGAAAGACGCATAGACAAATTTAGATCAACACACAAAGTGATTCTGAATCGATCAGTGCAAGGAAAGCTTGATTTTTCCTTGCGATCTTTAAGTTGAACACAAGAAAACAAGGCACCGACGGAGAGACGGATAGCCAAACTTAGATCAACACACAAAGTGAGTCTGAATCGTTTAATGGAAGGAAAGATTAATACTTCCTTACGAGCTTTAAGTTGAACACAAGAAAACAAAGCACAGACGGAGAGACGGATAGAAAAACTGAGATCAACACACAAAGTTATTCTGAATCGATCAGTGCAACGAAAGCTTGATTTTTCCTTGCAAGCTTTAAGTTGAACACAAGAAAACAAAGCACAGACGGAGAGACGCATAGACAAATTAAGATCAACACACAAAGTGACTCTGTGCAAGGGAAGATTGATCTATTTAAAATCTTTCCGGGTGTTGAATATATTTACGCAAATTTAAAACAAACTTGTAGGATATAATTAGTAATCCCTTGTAATCGCGATGCATACGGGGGTATAATAATAAATATAAGCTGTTTTATACCATAGGTCGGTCAGCATGAACAATGCGACTCACGTGAGTAATTGTTAAATACAATTCGTTCGTACAAACAAGCATACATGTGTTTTTAAACGTAACTCCTAAGAAATAGTATAAGCAAATCTTCGATAGTCAGTTGATAGTGTTTTTAATGTTGTTAATGGGTATATGCAGATATTCGAAAAATAAATGCATTGCATTGTTTTGATATTTTTTCATGTAATTGTGCACGCAGTTACGCTCTTCCTTGCTCGCTCGCTCGCTCTCTCTCTATCTATCTATCTCTCTCTCGCTCTCCTTTCAAACAGTTAAATTGAATTGCATTAATCATGCAATGGATGGAATTTCAATAAGCATTAATCAGAAAGTATTCTCTGGATTTATTTGTTGTGTTTTATGCACGAACGTCACGTTCGCATTAATCTAAATTGCACTTTAGATTGTTTTCATTTTTCTCTTCTCTTGCAAATAAATAAATAAATCGTCATCTTTATCAAACCTATAAAATGAATGATTCATTTTTGGTACACTTTTTCTTTTCTTTTCTTTTCCTTTTTTTTTCTCTCTCAAACTACTTTTAATAATAGAAAGATATATATATATATATATACAATATATATATATATATATACAATTGTTATATAAAAAACAAGGAAGAAATTTTATTCGGGTCTGATCGAATATTTTTATACCCCATCAGTTGTTGTTGTTGTTGTTGTCGTGATGGGAATATATTGCAATAGATTTCCTATTTATTTTGAACAACACGTGATCCCGACTCGACTCAAGTACATCAGTCTGCTTAAACTTTTAGAGATGCACAAGTTTCAAGTAACGGCTTAAAATTGTGGGCTTGATTTGTCTGCAAGCAAGCAACGCTTACAAGGTTTAAAAGACGAAGAAAAGAGACAGACTACTAGAAAAATCCATTGTTTTCAATAATTTACAAAGAAATATTTAACAGAGCCCCCTACAAATTGACCGCAAAATTGCTCCCAATTGCCCGGTAATAAATAGTTAAACAGGGCAGGGCCCATATCCCCATTATCTACTCTAGACCACTTCCTTTGTTACAGTTAGTCATGCAACGACTTTTCAGAATAAGGCGTTATATGGGTTGTTGTGGTCAAAAAAGTAGTCCGGTCCGAATCATTGGCACTAGCCAATGTAGTGTTTGGACCAAAACATACCCAAACATACCATACTTCATCAAAATATCTCAAAAATTGCAGCTTGTAGGTTAAAGACAAATAAACAAGACGGACAGACAAACTTATTCGGAAACTGTTTACGAATCGCTCGATATTATGAAAAGTGGGTCTACTTTCTGCAGCCTGCATACATCCCTGTAAACTTAATTTACGTTGAACACCAGAATAGATTAGACAACAGACAGACAGACAGACAGACAGACAGATAGACAATCTTACATCGATTAGTAAAGTGATCGTTCTGAAAAGATTGGCACAGTAGAAGTTGGAGAGTCTATCCGAAGCCCCTCGGGGTGTTGTGTACATCCGCATAAACATAACATACCATTGTACCACATGGTGGTACATGGTGTAAAAAGGCTCTACACTCATTGCGTTCTTAGTCGATTTTCTGCTTCTATGATACGAATTACATTTAGCAGAGTATCTGAATGCAAAGCTCTTTGTCTCAGTGTAACTAATGTGTTATACGATATGTGAGACACCTGCAGCTCGCAAGCTGTTTGCAAGTCATTGTAATAAACTATAAATGACGCATACCGTGCACAAGTACACTAAGGCGGTAAATGTCTTATTCTAGCGGATTTAATTTAATTTGATTTTCGGACTTAATATTTCAACGGGTTATGGAGGCACAATCATGGCTTCAACACAGGACAGATCGTGAAATTACAAACTTTCAGTTGCAAGAGAAAAATCATGACGTTGGATTTTAGATGAACCTTCGTTGTTACCACCTATCTTAAGCCGATGTATAACACAAAAGGAGAAATATATTCATTTAGGATCGAAACCTTCGTTTCCGTTAACATCTAACACCCATACATGGCCATGCAGTTAGTTAACAGCGAGCAGATTTACATTGTCACACTTCACTGACTATTGGTGGCATGGCCCGGCACGTTCACTTTGCCACTGATGGTCGCGGTAATTCTTTGTACTAAAATTTTAGTTTTGTGCATGAGCTGGAATCGATAGCAGTGGTATATAGACTGCATACACCCCCTACATGCTGGTGATGACAAGAACACATCTTTTGCATTTTCCAGGCATTTAATGGCATATTCGGGAATGAGTCGTCCCGTCGTCGTTTTCCAAAACTATTCTATAACAAACTTCAATTTCTAATGTCAATGAGACGACCGGCAGAGGCATCTGCCCTGAAGATTGAAGTAGCAGCGTCCAAGTCTTACGCTGGTGGCACTCGATCCCCAGAGAGCGAAATGTTCTAATGCTTCGGGGAAGATTGTCGACACTCTTGACCATCGGATTTAACAAGGATGGCGTGCTTAGATTGCGGGATTTAGGCGGTGAGTGTTCCACGGACTTAATCAAGTCCTTTAATAGGATTAGACAACTTTTTCCAGCGTCCTCACGCGCTCGTCCTAGACCTGCCTGCACATACAACGCATGACACATTACCTGCCTCTAAAAAAATCTCTCTAAGATAGTCTTTACTATCATTCCAGATGTTCCCAATTTCGAACTAAATGTACACGACCACTATTTCCTCTTCTTGATCTTCTCTACTTGCAACCCTTACTGGGAATCATCACTTTTCCATATTCGAAGAAGATCACTGGTCATCTGCTGATATATATGTAAAGATATATATGTAAAAAAGAGAAAAAGTTCTCAATTTTTGCAAACGTTTTCCAACAGATGCAGGCCTCCATTACGGAGGGAAGGACAGATCTTGTATACCATCATAAGACGAAGGTTGTGAATCTAAAAATTCATGATTACAGTTTACTATCATAATAATAATAATAATAATAATAGTGATGGCGTGTCTTTTATACATGCCTTGGATTGCGGTTTTACTGTCAAAAGTATAACATGTTACAGTACATTCACGTATCCATTCATTTGTTATTGTTCGCATTTGCCGCTACTTTATCCATAATTTCACTTGAAATTTATACCTCCTCTATATATATATATAAATATATATATATGCATAACTCATATGGCGATGCATGATTTTCAAGCTGTTAGTTACATTAATTTGTGTTTTCTTTTCCACGTCCATGCATATGAATAGTATTTTGCGCCATTTTCTAAGTATAAGAGAATATTATTTTTGTTGCGACTAAATTGAAAGTTTTTGTACGTTTGTACGCCAGCAAATATTTATTAGACGTTAAATGTTATGGTCATCAACTGTCTATTAAAACTGAGATTCCATTGTGTTTGGAAAACATATCGCTTTTCGTGTCGACCACTGAAAACTGAAGATATATTCGTTTTGTCATAACATTTGCAATACCTAGAAGAATATCTCAGCGCTCCTATAAACAACAATTGATTTAAGTTCTGAATTTATCTAAGTAGGTTTGTCCGTCCGTCCGTCCGAGGTATGCACGGGAAACATTCTTCTCGCCGCCGAAAATTACTATTCTCCTCGATTTTGATAAAAACATTGAAAGTTCTTGCACTCAAGAAGATATTAAAAATGGACCAGTTTGGTCAAAGGACACATGCTACAGTGCAACATAAATCGAAAATACCTTGATTTTCGAAAGCAAAAGTTTTAGTTTTAGTTTCTTTTGCTTCTTACTCAAAAACTACAAAACCACAATAACAATAAGCCTTTTGCCGTCGATTCGATGGATGGTCTTATACGTGCGTAAACAGCAAAAAAATCGGGTCACTTACTTTCCTCGAATATTACAAGGTGTCGGTCGGTATTTCCTTTTTTCATTTTTCTACGACCACAATGGAAAATAATTTTCTTATTTATTTTATTTACTAATTGGCTGCTTATTTGCATGTAGGCTTCTAATAAAGAAGGTCGGTCCACACACAAAAACCAAAGAAGAAGAAGAGAAAAGAAGGTTTAAAGGTCAATATCCATATTTCATAGAATATTAAATGCATTTACAGTTTCCATGATTAGAACGAATAGTAGTCGAAAGTGTTATCATAAGTAGTAAGAAGAAAAACTAAAAACAAGGAAATAATTATATGCGACCTACAAACAGTGAATTTTTCGTTTCGTACCAGCCGTTTGCTTGTTTTTCTTGCTCATTAACAAATCAAATGAATAAAAATTCAAAATTCAAGTAAATGTGAGTCATGTTCTCCGAAATGATCACGAAAAGTGGTAATGCAACCAACCGTCTGTCCGTGATGCTGTCGATATATTTTCAGGCGTCACAAATAGCACGATAAAGTTAGCATTTCTCTCACATATTTCAGCGATAAGATGGTATTTTAAGGGGGTAGAGGAAAATGTTCTGTTGGTACCCGAATATAGTCGAGCTAATAGAACGACTTGCGACATTCAAAAGAAATAATAAAATTACAATCCGTAGACCACTTTGTGTAAACTATTAGGTGGTTGGGAAATTTTCTTCTGCAATAAAGTAAGAAATGAACTTTGAATGTTTCCGATGAGTTAAGGTCTTCTTCTACAATCTCACCAATCGTTATATGTCGATTAGCTTTGATCATGGAACCAATTTTGGCAAATGCGTTCCGCTACCGCATTAGTTCCTTACCCAGGTATATATGTCTTATGTGCTCACTTTGATCTTTCACGTTTTACTTACGTCTCATTACTATAACGTAACCAATTACTTTCAAAGTTTTTTCCAAAATAAACATAACCATACATACCGCTAACCCTAATTATCTATGTGGGTAACTGTGAAAAATTGTTGTTTTAATCTAATCGCAAGAAACTCCCGGACTACCTAATGCTTTTGACCTATTTATGTCATAGGACACAAAAGTTATCGCCTATTCTTTATGGAAATCTTTATATGGGAATCGGTTCGAAAAGTAGATCTATGTGATGCAAACTCGGTGTAGCGCTGTTATACACAATCACTGTTCCACACAGTGGAACGTTATGTAAGAAGTGATCGTGAAAACGTGCTCCATGCATCCAAATGATGTCAGTGTGTCTCCCCACTATCAGTAACATATCTCAAAATTACGCCCTATAGTTCAGGTCTTGTGTGTACATCCAAAGATAATAATAAAACTTTTGTTTATCTCAAGTTTGTTTCGGTGTTCTATACCACTCAATATTAATTTTTATTATGAAACCTTACCACAAATAATATTAAGGGTATAATAATATTGCGCTTAGACATAAGTAGTTGAATTTGGTATGTCCCTGACGTCATGTGAAAATTTAACTAATAATGCCTTTTGCCTTTTTTCTTTTTCTAATTCTTAGTTTAATATCATCAGATATTGTGACGGTAATGGCTTTGTATTAGAGCAGCTCAGAATACACTACACCCAAGTGAACTACTCTGAAAGTAAAGGATTTTCGCACATGTTTCCGGTTTTTGTTGTGGGAAAACTAATGCACCGATTTTCCTGATTTTTCAATTTAAATTCTGGCGACAGTGGAAAGCAAATATTTGAGAATAATTCCATTTTTTTTTCTTTTACACTAAATTTTGTGCTTGCAAGTTCAATTGTGATAAATGGACGGATGGGCGGACATAACTATTCACGCCTGCGACTGACAAGCATTTCTCTTTGCTTGCTTTGCTTTGAAAGACAGAATTAGAAACCTTTCCAAATAGTAAGTTACTTTCTTATTGCGAATAGAACAGAAGAGAATGCTAAAGTAGTTTTATTTACTGGCTGGCGTTATGTTCCCATTAAAGCAAGTGCAAGCAAATTTAATCAAATATGATAAAAAGCAAAAAATGGAGAAGAAAAAAAAAAATAAATAAATAAAAGCGCAACAACATAATATGATAAGTAATTGTAATCAAAGCACTAATACATGCAAAAATCTTAATGAGCTCCACAATAAATCATAATAAAATTGGAGAAAATACATAATGAAAAATGACAATATTAACCGTGCAAAAAAAAAAAAAAAAAAAAGAAAAAAAAAAGATGATTGTTATCTTAATCGTGATCATGACCCTCATGAAATGCATCTGATGAATACGTGTACGGCATGTAATTACGTATAAATTGTAAAATCTCTTCATACACAAGTGCTCAATAATTACAAATGTTTTAAAAATTTTAAGAGTAATTGCAAATTTCTGAATGATGTAAACCCGCTGATAAGTAGTAAAAGTTTAAATGAGTAATAAATGGCCGAATACGGTATGCAGGCATGTGAATAGACGATAGGCACACATTGTTGTTTCATTTCTTTGAGTTTAGAGAATGTAAAGCGTATTTGCCCGCTGTGTTTTTAGAGGTAGGTAGGGCCTAAGAACTCATCAAATTTTCTTCACTTAACCGCTTCCTCATCTGAGAGCTTCACTTAATTTTTTTGCAATTTGCATTTTTTCGTTTGTAAAGCTTACCGTTAAATAAAAATGTATGTTACATGAAATGTCCTTTTTTCTTTATTAGTGCCTGTTGTTTTTGTTGCTGTTATTCGTTGCTGATAAGGGGATTTTCGTGATATTATTACTATTATTATTGAATATATATAACAATTATCTCCATACTCCACTGGCTGCTGCAGTCTCTCTTTCCTCATTCCCATTCCATTATAATGTTTTAATCATCAGTTGGTAGGTAAGTGACTAGAGTTGTGTGTTGTCGAGGCATTAAAAGATTCTTCAACGTTTAAGTTGGTGGTGTCACCGTAAAATTTCGGTTGATCGTGTTGTTGTTCGGTTCCGGCACTTGTACCCTCATCATCAGAATCATCATCCCCGGAACTGTCATTGCTTAGCTTAAGAGCATTAACGTTGGAGTTCTCATGATTGGGCGATGTTTTGGACGTGTCAACTTTAATAGCTTTGCTAAGACGTTCATAGCAGGTGCTACAAACACGCACTGGCTTCGAGCTTTGTTGTGGTAAAAGAAATTTTTTAGCCGAACATGGTCCGCATACTACCGCCCCACAATTACGGCAATGATGGCGACGCACTATCATTGTAAATTGGGTTTTTTTGCAATGCATGCATACGGTAGCGTCGGCATCGGGTACCCAAACGGCAGCATGGTTTTCAACCGGTTTTTTACCAGATTTACGCAATAAATCCTCTACACACTTGTGGATATGGGCCATCCATTCTTGTTTTTCGGTAGCAGTTGCCGCATACACCACAAATGATTTAGTGGTTGTTCGTATAAGCCAACCATTACGATATTGGCTGCAATCCTCAATATTTTCCAATGAGACCTCTTCCAAAGGCATTATGTGCTGTTTATTGTATTTCTTTTTACCAATAACAATATTGCCGTAAACCAAGATGTCGTTAAATAAAAAAAATTGTCTCGATTTCGGACGTTTACGGCACATTTTTGTTAAAACACCCTCACCAACCAAAACACGACCAGATATCGCTAATGGTACACCTGAGCTGCCAAAACAACTCTCAACCAAAGCTATGCGCCTGGTATTCGCCTCCGAATTGACCAAACGATCAACCATTTTTCATAAAATTCTTTCGCACTTTTCTTTATGACACCAATCAAACGTACCCAGCGCTGTTAACCAGGTGTTTGCTTTATGAATAAATTCAAAACGAAAGAAGAAAGTAGGCGTTAGGCAGGTTACTTTTTTTATTTTTATTGCTGTTCGTTAATTACGTTCAACACTCAATCTCACGTATATGTGTTCACTACTGTGGAACGGAAATGACTGCACTGCAGACGTCTGGTTTATTTCTTTTGTTTTACTTATTGGATTTTTCTTTATTTTGCCTTTGTTTCATTTTTTTGCAACACTTTCTTTAAGTTAAGCAAAAAGTTGCTTATTTTTTCAACTATACGTTCAAATTTTATATGTGTGTATACATATATACATATATACATATATATATATATATATATAGATATGTGTATAGCATATGTGCTTATGTGACTTTCTAGACTTTTATAATACAACCACACGATAAAATTGCAAAAGAAAAAAAATGTATATATATATATCTATACATATAAAAATTATTTATAAATTTTTTCTATCAACTGTTTGCAACAAATTGACGTCGTTAAAATAATCACAAAAATTGCAATGCCTATTCTCTTTCTATACTTTTATTAAAACAGAGCTGCCAACATTACCAATTTTCTCAAAGTTGTAATAAAAAGTAATATCAAAAATGTTCAAGAGGAAGACAAACAGTAACAACAGAGAAATGAATTGCTTTCTGTCCATGTACTTTTAATACAAAGCTTGTGTGTATGAACTTTTTACCTGGCTTTGTTTTTCTTTAATATTTTGTTTTAAAGCTTCATTATATTGTTTACGCTCCTTTAAGCGCCGTTCCACAGGAAGATTAAACGAACGCTGCTCAGTTGTCGTATGCTTTCTTTCGGGAATAAGCGGCTTTACCTTTAACACGGAGGGTGGACGTGATTCAACTTTTGGGACCTGTTCTTTCTGTTTTAATTCTGCTGGCTGAAATGCATTCATTTCCTCTTCGAAACTAGTTTATAAAAAATACGCGATCATAAATACCTTCTTTTCACTCTTTTGTTTCATTGAACGTGAATGCTTAAGAACCTCCGGTGTAACAGGCACTGTTATAGTGTGAACGACCATTTTCTTTTCTAATTTCTCGTGATAATAATTAAAATTTGGCATTGGCTTGGGATGAAAAACGCGTTTATTTCGCTCTTTCTCAGCTCGTAACCGTTCGGCCTCTTCCTTTTTCTTTTTATAATAATCAATTACTTTGTACGCTTTTGGCGTTCGCGGTGTATTTTTAGGAATTGCACCTTTCGACGCTGCAGTTACCACCTTTTTTTTATCTGTCCACATTTGAACTACATTCACAGCAGGGTCCTTCTTGATTTCCAGATTTTCTTCGTTCCCGCTGATTGGTGTTTTTGCATCAGTTTCCTTATGAGACGAATCGTTTAACTTTTTCGTTTCCTTTTCTATGAGTTCAAAAGGTGTTCAAAGCTAACTAAATAAGCTCAGAAGATCTAACCTACAACTTACCAGACTCTTCAATATGCAACTTAAGTCCATCTTGCCTGCTAAGCAATTTATGTGTTGAACCTATCAAGATATACTTATTTATTAAAATTTTTTTTCACCTTCTTTGCATAATTCGTACACATACCAAAAAAATTCTCGGAATGATCTAAATAATGATTGCCAACGTCTATATCATCCCAATCAAAGCTTTTTTCACACTTTCCATTTATATTTTCCATGATGCGAATGGTAGATACAATTTTCTACGAACGAAGCAAAATCCCGAATTCGCCAATAAAACTTGCGCGGCAGTTGATTTAAAATACTTTATATCAGATTGTAAATATGTAGTTAAAATGATATGTTAAACTGAGTTACAAACACAATTAACATTTGTGTGACAGAGAATATAACAGGATGTTCTTGATGATAATTAATTTGCTGAAAAATGGCGGGATTAAATTTATGAATTTATATGAGCACTTTAAAGCAAATGTTGCCAGTTTTCGGTGCGTGAGACAATGTTATCTAAGAGAATTGATAATACATAAAAATGCATTGTAATAAATTTCCATTGCAGCTATAAAATTATAGAACTGGCCAAAATAATTTATCGAAATCAAACATTCCGTAACATCCGATAAATAATCCGTGTAGCTTAAGAAAATTTTGTTTATCGAAGCATTATAGTTGTTGTGTTAAGTAATTTCATTCCGTTCGTCGTTCGAGACATTAACATTTTCGGGTGCAAGATTTTTTAAAATTTTATTTTATTTAATTTCATTAGTTTTTGAGTGAGACGGCATGCTAAAGTTTATCAAGCATATTGTCTTAAAACCTCAACGCAGCGCCCAAATAAAATTTCAGCGAGGATCAAGTAATAAACAATATTTGTTATCGCTTCCAATGGCAGTGGGGAAAGCACCTAAAATATGCAAGATTATTATCTTCAGAATGAAAAAAAGCTAGCTTTAAAGTCTAAAATGTTAAAAAATTGGATTATTGCAAGGAAAACGACAATAGAAAACTGTATTGATATTATTGAAATCTTACTCAGTTACATTAACAGGAAGATTAACTGAAGCTCTGCAATTCATATTCAAGCTTTTGACTTATCGACAATGAGAAATTTTACAGCACCTGATGTGTTCAAGTCCACGCATTTGAGATAGTTCGGGAATTTTATTGTTTTGTCAACTGCTTTGAGCTGGTGCCTTCGAATTGGACAAAAAGATTTGAAAGTTTTGCCGGCAAGTTAGTATTGAACGACAACGAGATCGTTCAAAAAACAAGTCCATAGTACAACTTAAATTGAGGGAGACCTGTATTTTTGAAAGCAAAAAAAAATCAGGTTTTAGCTAACCATCATAAACGGCAGCTGACGCAACGATAACAGTTTCCGTACATGTTCTGCAGATGATCCTGCAATATCTGTGCAAAAATGGAGAAATTCTTCTACTCCCATACGATTTATAGAGTATTGAAATTCCATGTTCTTCAAGTTATATATCAGGGCAATAGGTGTTGGTATAGCAGATTCCTCCACCAGCGAATATAATCGTTTCATTTGCTTTCATCGAAACTTAGTAAAATGGCTTGATTTTGTAGTTGACTGAAAATTGTATTATTTCGTTGATCAATTTGAATAGTATTTATGTTATATTCGCGCTGCTGTTTTAAGAGTTTTTTGATCTGTGTTGCCATGTCTTATTAATATTTGCATAATCTTACACAAACGTTTCGCGGAAGCTAAAGAACAGATGAGATGGTAATAATAAATCCGGGATATCTAATTACTTTGCCTTAACCTTTTGGTTAACTCTAGTAAATGTTAATATGGACTATTAGATTAATGCTTGGTCTAGGTTATACCTTAGGCACTTTCAGCATCTATTTATAACCCTGCGACCATAAACCAAGAATATATAAACGATAAGGTTCGGGATAAACGAGAGTGTATCGGGCGCATATGCTTTAAGCAAGGTTGAATCTGCATTTATTTATAAATATGCACACATTGACAGAAAATGCATATTGTAGAGGCGAACGCCTTGACAACAGAACTTAAAAAAAAAAAAAAACAATAAAAAGTGGTTCCACTTCCCGATACAAGTGGCTAGCAGGTCTACTAAATCATATGATAATCTACGCATGCAATAAGCCATTAAAATACTTTTTGTTACAATTAATGAATACGTACTCGAAGTGTAGGGCTTCGTTGAATAAGGAAGGACAACGTATTTTAAGCGCCAAAATGAATAACATACGTACTAACGTATGTTAGACCTCTTATCATAAATCGTGATAAACAACATATGGTTTCTATTTACAAACACTAACCTTGTACTGCTTATGGCACTTTCTCTCTCTTTCGGCACACGGTAACAGAATTGCAATAACAGCTACTTACTCTCTCTTGTGAGACGAGAGATGCACTCGAGTCCTTCATATTTAAGGATTTTTTTTTTTCATATAAGAAAGCACAAAACCACCTGAGTTTAAATTTAGTTGTAGTTGTAGGGATTGAATAATTTTTAATAATTTTTTTTAAATTTTTAATTTGCATTTGTATTATTTTTTAATGTAATTTTTTTTTTTTTTTAAGTATGCAGAAAAACAATGCAACAACAAAATTCACAATTTTTTCTCAAACAAATTTTACTCCCAGGAATTGAATTTTATTATTCTCAGCATTGTTTTCAGGGCCTGCATAAGGAATGCACAGCAAAGTCAATTTTACTCTCAAAATAGAACTTCATAATCTCAGCAAAGTCAATTTTACTCTCAGAATTGTTTTCAGGGCCTACATAAGAAAAGCACATCAAAGTCAATTTTACTCTCAGAATAGAATTTCATAGTATCAGCATTGTTTTCATTGCCTGCATAAGAAATGTACAGCAAAGTCAATCTTACTCTCAGAGGAAAAGTTCATATTCTCAGCAAAGTCAATTTTACTCTCAGAAAAATGAAAGGGAAATTTCTGACAACAACGAGAGCCAGGCAGATAGATGGTATAGAATAGCTGCTTTGCCCTGCAGCAACAACAACAAAAGACAAAACAAATATATTTCATGTGTGTACAATTTCCCTGTAAATGCTAAAAATGCTCAACCACACTCACAATATATAATTCGTAGATGGATATCTATGTTCTCATAGCACATATAACATGCATAACATGCTTTGCTTAATACGGCTCCCGTTTATATTTCATACGTTTATATTTCTACAAAGTTACATATATCTACAAATGATAAAAAAATTAATAAAAAAACTAAATTATCTGATAAATAAAACAACCTGTTGGTTCAAAATGAAAATTTAAGAAAAAAAAAAAAATCGTAATATAATGCATTTAAGTAATGTGTTAATCCGTTAACAATAAATAGTCTCAAGTGTCGGGAAGTATTTCAATTAATTATGTGAAATTAAATATAAACATTAAAAAACATTCTAAATCTCAAAACATTTCATTCTACGCAAATAACGGCAAAACTCTTTCAAAAAAAAAAAAACAAAAAAAAAAACAAAAATCAAACATTTTGTGTTTGTGAATTAATGGCCAAAATTTGTCTTTGCTATGCTTTGTAAATTATCGCCCGTCAGTGTAATATAATATAAATACAAGCAGAGGGATTTTAATTACTGAGTAAGTTTAAAAAAAAAAAAAAAAAAAAAACCATTGATAACGTTTATTAAAACAATTAAAATTATTTTATTTATTTGTTTTTTTTTCTTTTTGTATTTTGAGTTAAAATGGATTGAATGGATAAGATTTGTGACTTATATGTCCATATAGGTTTATATAATTGTTAATGAAGGATAAGAGATAAACTCACTGATAACAGTTACAAAAGCAACAGGTTTTCGCAAACGCATATTCGTTGCAGTTAATATTATATAGTAAAAGTGTAGGTGTTTGTTATCTTTTGTTTTAATTTATTTTTTTTTTTTTCACACAATAAAGGAAATCTAACTCGAAATGAGTAGATAATAATATTTTCATAAGGAAAGTCAGTAAAATGAGTGATTATTTAGCGAAAGGAATTTTAAATCAAAATAGATTTTATTTAAATCTATTGCGTTAAAAGTTTTTTATGAGAGTAAAGGATTCATATAAAGGCGCCATTGCATATAAATAATTAAGAATTGTTTCACTTAATGTTTTATATAAATAAATTCTTCAATGGCTGGAAGCTTTTCCAAATGCTTTCTATCTGAAAGGTAATGCTTTAGATGCAATTCGCTTAATTAAGTTATGCAACAACAGAATATTGTGATGGTCTGCTGAGTGGTTTTAATTAAAAGACAATTAACATTTTTTTTTTTTTTTAATTCATATAAATGTGTTTGTATGTGTGTGTGTGTGTGTGTGTTTGTGGGTGGGTGTGCATGCATAAAAGCGTGCATTTGCTAGCATTTTATTTATTTAAATGTTATGTAATTTGAAAAGTAAATAAATGAAATTGCAATAAAAGTATTCCAGGAAATGCAAATTGAATTTAAGATAAATTTTCCGTCTAAAAATTCTCTCTTTCTTATTTCCTCGAAAATATCAAATCCTGCTAATAATATATTCAACTTTTTTTTGTTGGCTTCCTTTGTTGGTCATAATTTCTCGGAATTTAGTTAACAAAATGTTATATGCATTTTTTTGATTTACAATAGATTTTCCAAAAAAAAAATATTGAGCTTTACCCAATTTGATCAAAATTCATTCATTCAATTCATTTTCATTATATCACAGCCTAATTAATGCAAGGCTCAATATTTTTTAAAGCTATTTATAATTATCTATAATGTACGGTCATCATGGATATCTTCTACAACTTCTGTGTACGTTTTATAATCGAATTGTGCAGTGTGTGTGTATGAGTGTGTGTGTGTATGTGTGTGTGCGTGCGTGCGTGCGCGTGTGTGCGCGCGTGTGTGTGTGTGTGTGTGTGTGTGTGTGTGTGTGTGTGTACCTAATCTATGATATCTTCCTCTGATAACATTCAGTTATCGCTTAATAACACTTTATGCTAATATTGTGTGTGTGTGTATGTATGTATGCTTTCGTATTTGTCTGAGCGTAAGTACCTATATGACGGCCTATTGGTTTATTTATATCGCATCCGTTATCATAGTTACTAATGTACGTATATGATTATGTGCTATAAGTATGTAAGGATATGAGACATTTATGGAAGCTTTATATTAATAAATAACTTTTTATACTTTACACCAATTGTGTACAGGTGTACAGGGTATATTAAGTTACTTCAATCGTATGCAACACGCAAAAGGGCTTAGAATAGATTCATCTTTTATTAGACCGATCAATTCAGATTATGATTCTGTCTGCATGTCTGTCCGTCTGATGTCTGTACATGTAAATTTGTGTACAGATCGTCCAGATGGTGGTGATCAGTCAATTGACACGCTTACTGTTAATGTTTTTTTTTTTTTTTTGGACATTAATTTAAACTAATGGGTAATAGATTCGTTTTAAGGCGATTGTAGCTTAAATACTTAAGCTTGGGCTTTTAACACGTTGGCCGATTACTTTCATGGCAGTACGTCGTTCGTCCCGTCCTTGCAAGGAAATGCAATCTCCGTGCGCATGTATGTGCATTTTTTAAAAATCTGTTTAATTTTACTTTTACCAACTGTTTTGTTCGAAATGCAAATATGGGCGTGCACAAGTTTAGCTATTAATAATTCGCTGCATAACTGCCAACAATTCCTTATATATTCCTGACATATTCATACTTTTCATCTTTCATTAAAGCACTTACCGCAACTTGAAGGCTGTCGGTTACTTACTACTGCTTCGTAGTAACCGCAAAATCGTAAAAGAATCATTGGTTGATAGTATTTTTCTTTACAATTTTAGGCTAAGTACACATGTACTTAAAATGTGTAACAATGTAAATATGTACATATACCTGCGCACGTCATTACAGTTGTAGGACATAAAAAATTAATGGATAAGGATTAAGGATAAGGATACTATTTTTTTACTATTTATAGTCTAGATCTGGAGAGAAGAAATCCTCATTTTTTTACATCAATCGCTTCAAAATTATTTAGTGAATCGAACTAAAAAAAATGCCTGTTCGACCGTTTCTCTGACGTCTATGCAATTATTTTTAACCTATAAGTTGAACACAAGAGAGAGTTGAACATGGAGAGAGCCCAGACGGACAGATATAATAAAATAAAAATTGGTTTGATCTTAAATCCTTCTGCTCGTCACATACATTCGCACAAATTAGTATACCTTGTAGCACAAGAGGTTTCAGGTATACAAAGGGAATCATCCCACGCGAAAACCAGTAAGTCGAGTAAGGCACGATAAGAGACGTTAACGCGAATGCTTTCTGATTACCTCTCACAAAATGTGAAAGCCTAGTTAGGAAATATGATACTGGCTTTGGCTGAAAACTGTACGAAAAAAAGAGGAAATGATTTTCATTGGAACACAAAGATGTTTCGTTAATGGAAAAATTGAGCAATTTGAGTTCAAAAGTTCAGTCTGTCCATCACATTTGCATTCAATGAAAAGGTAATTCGTTAAGAACCGCAGTTGTTTGTTTTCACCGCAATCAAAAGTGAACAAGAGTTTAAACTGAATTGAATCACTATCTCACGCTCTTATTACCTAAAGCAAAAGCAAAAGCAAAAGCAAAACAGTTCTTTTAGTTGATAAAAGAATCGTTAATTAAAATCATTCACTTAAATAATTTCTTCGTATAGTCTGATGTTTACATGACAACGGTTCGATTTACTCAAGGGTCCGATAAGTCATATAGTTTTTAAAGCGGTTACCTTATAACAATTCTGTAACATCATCTACAAAAATTTCACAGCGTACCCTATGGGCGGTGCTGTGGTATTTCTACAAAAATGGTGTGTCATTACGCACAGAGGCATGCCTTAAAATCCCAATAATGTATATAATTTCTTGGCCAATTTCAAATTCGCAATGCACTTAAGCATGTCCGTCTGTCTGGGTGTCCATCTGTCTGTGTAGTATTTATGGGAAACATTCCCATGACAATCTTCCCTCCAAACTTGCAAAAGAATTTTAAAAGGATCCAAACTTGTCAAAGAGCACGCCTACAATACGCGTTCACGACTATGTAACGAAAACTGTGAACGTATTTGCTTGTTACTCATAAAGTACTTCATAGCCTTTAACACCATACTTCTTCTACTTTTATTCGGAAAATAGGTCGAAAAAGTTAGAAAATTATCTTCGATCCCGATTGAACCTTTTATACCCATCACCGTTGTCCTGAAGAAGGCAAAAAAGGTAAAAGAATTAAATTTTCATGCTTGGATAAGCTTGGTCAGGTTTTTCCCATTTTTCTACTGGTCCTACAGCATCGCTCATAGAGTATGCATTCAAATTTATGTGCATTTATTTATCTGCTCTAGTCTACGAGTAATGACTGAAAAAAACCAATTTTTTATTCCTTTTGAGAAACGGAGGTGTTTTCAGTTTACGCGGTACTGTGGGCATGTCCTTCAACTGTTTTCGTCCATTGTCAATACTTCTTTGCCAAATATGAAGTCGATAGCTTCATTTTTGCGGCCAGGAGAATGTTTACAATAGCCATTACACAAATGGACAGATGGACATTTTTAAATCGTTTCGCAATTTAAATACTTTGTGGGGTGTCCGAAGCTTCTTGATGAAAGATTGCAAGCGTTTTCATGGAATCCTTCCCCAATCCTTCGGTGATGGGTATAACAAATCGTCCGCGCCCATCCAATATATATTCGAGTATGAAAATTTAGCTCTTTTCCTTTTCTTTTTTAGGATCACGATGTTAGTTATTAAAGATTCGGTCATGGCCGAATATAATTTTCTTACCTTCTTGTTCGTTATTAAATGCACTATACAGCTGATGGAACTCATCCAGCGCGAATGAAAACTTTTTTTTATTTTTCCTTTTTGAATGACATGCATGGTCTTTTTTGTTCCTTTCATTAAGTTTTCTTTGTCCTTCTATTATCTTTGTTATCTTATTAATTCTTAAGTAAACTTCCGTTGTTGTTGTTGTTGTTGTTGTTGTCGTTTCGTTTGTTGCTTTAGTAATGTATTAAATCATCCTGAATGAACTGAGGCGTGAGGTGTGTTTTCACTACAAATTCAACTGGAAGATGAAAGGGGGGGGGGGGGGGGCAGAAAGAAATGACAGGATGAGAAAGAGGAAGCGAAAATAAACAATTATTTCAATTTTCTGTTTATTGTACAGATTTGAAAAATTTGAAGGAAAAAAAATCTTATGACTCGCAGACGATTCTAAGTCAATTCTGTCATTGTCCCTTGTTCCGCTACCTCATCCGCTTCCCATAAGTAATACAGTGAAGAAAACTTAAACGAAGCAAGAATAACGCTATACTCAGTCTAGTCAGTTAGCTGGGGTCACTTGGCTCGCACAGCATATTGTCTTCCCAATGTGTTTCATCAAAGAACAGCTTCTTGACCTTTCTTTACCAAATTAAAGAAAAGTTTTTTTGGAATGGTTTACATGAACTATGTTGAGCACAAGATATGCTCAATTTTATTTTTTCTGGTAAAATCATTCACACACATCGTCACAAAAGCATCGCCATGGAACTTCAGTCATTTGTAGGCGAGAAACTGAATCAAGTGATTCTTTAATGTCTCCTGTCACTGAAGTCATTTTTACATCGTTAACGGAGTTGTGCGGAGAGTGAGAGAATTGGTAGACGTGACAGAGATAAGTTTATACGATAGATGCAGCAAAACTGCCCACCCAAGCCCTTTTAATTAGAGATTCGTATGGTTTGACATTGTCGTAATGGAAGACGATGTCCTTCTGTCTGACTAATTTTAAAGACTTTACTTCAAATCCACGCTCTAATCCGATCAGTTGTTAATAGTAGAGCCAAATGTCTGGTCAGGTTAGAGCAGTTCCTTCTATTCATATGTGATTCATTTTTCCCCTCCTTAAAAAAAGGGGGAACATATCGTTTCATTTCAGCAACAAGACGCAAATGTAAATAACGATGATGGGTATAAAAGATTCGGTCCCGACCGAATTTAATTTTCTTACTTGTTCACTATTGTGGGTCAATTTTTTTCATTACATATTAAAACTGAGACTTTTACGCTCGACAAAAGATCAATTTTCGTGAAAGTACTTATTGGGATAGGAGCCGAAACGTAGGCCGCGATAATCCAAAATTGCAATTTTTTTCCATATAACGACTTTTCAAAATAGGGCATTATGTGAGGAGTAGTCGAAAAATTGGACTCATCCGTACCATTCTCAGTAGTGTTCGTCCTTGTACTGTCCTTGTAAATATCTCAAAACTTGCCATCTGTAGCTTGAACAAAAATTTACCTCCACAGACATCGGACGGACAGACAAGCTTAGATCAATTCACATAATGATTCTGAATCGATTGATATAATAAAAGGTGGGTCTATCTTAAGCCCTTCTGCGTGTTACATACGACCGCACTAACCACAAGCAGTGTAGGGTAAAATAATGTCTTCGTTACAGGTATCAAATGAAAGGAGCTGGAGAATAGAATGCGAGAAAGTGTTTTAGTTATAATTTAATTACGGCGAACGTTTAGTACATCAAGTCTTGAGACGTTTAGAAGAAACCGATTTCTTGGACAAATAAAATCTCAAGTGGATCCAGCGTTTATGCTGGCTGGGTACGGGGGATTCGGTCGCCCTTTCTTACTTTCTTTTTTGCTTGTTTTTTTTTTTTTTGTTTATTTAATTTTAATAAGAGAAAAGTGTTTTTATGTTGCAGAAAATTATTGGCGGGCCATTCAGATCTGCGTGTGATTGTTGTGGGCTTACTGTGCGTACAGCGGCATTTGTATGCATTCGCGTATCTCATCATGTCATTGGCAAACAATATCGATTATGATTATTTAATGAAATTTCTGGCTTTGGGTGATACCGGCGTTGGTAAAACAAGTTTTTTATATCAATACACTGACGGAAAATTTCATTCACAATTTATATCAACAGTTGGTATTGATTTCCGCGAGAAACGTGTGGTACGTATTTATTGGATGTTAACTTGCGTTTCAGGAGTTATTTTTCACTCTCACTCTCACTCTCCCTCTCTCTCTCTCTATCTTTTTTTAGAATTACACCTCACGTGGCCGCAACTATCGGATTCATTTGCAATTATGGGATACAGCCGGTCAAGAACGTTTTCGTTCTTTAACTACAGCCTTCTACCGCGACGCTATGGGTTTTCTGCTAATGTTCGATTTAACGAATGAAAGATCATTTCTTGAAATTACTAACTGGCTGGAGCAATTACGTATGCATGCTTATTCGGAAAATCCTGATATTGTGTTGTGCGGTAATAAATGCGATTTAGAAGCAACTCGCGTCATTAGCGTTGAACAAGGGCAGGCGTTAGCTAATCGTTACCAATTGCCGTACATTGAAGCTAGCGCTTGTACCGGCCTAAATGTGAAACAAGCGATTGAATTATTACTAGGTCAAGTGATGGAACGTATGGAAAATTCGATGAACAACCCTCAGCTGGCCCGTTTAATGTTGGGCGGCAGTCATACATCAATAATTGATCGAAATTTACGAATGTCTATAAGCGCTGGGGAGGTAAAAAATAATGAAGATTTTACTAAAAGTCAATGCAATTGTTGATTGAAACCGCAAAGAGAGACAGACAGACAGACAGCCAGAGAGACAGACAGAGAGAGAGATAGAAAGAGAGAGAGAGAGAGAGAGAAAGAGAGAGAGAGAGAGACTTAAGGATATTTTAAAAAAGTTTTTCTATATGCCGCATTAAGTATTAGAGATGAGGAGCGGACTGATGCAATTTTGTATCGAAGGAAATCTCTTGTCAACCAATAGCACCTCATACGGTCACGGTACTTACGCAAATATACGCAAAATATAGAATGACTTGGAATAAAGCCAATTTTCATTTGATTTCACCATTTCCGAGCGTACGTCCGTCTGACGTCCTTCCACTTATTTTATTTATTATATTTATTTATGCTCTTGACAAGACAACTTTTACGAACACTCTCCATCTAACGACTTATTTTGAAAAATTCTTTATATGAAAGTAAGTTAGGACACTATAGCGGGACATTTTCGACCCTCAAACTATCCCAAATTAGTTCGCTTAATATAATTCATGTTCATATTTCCATGTAATAAAATATCAAAAGTCTGACAATATGAACGCTTTTACGGGAGCCCTTATAATGGTCTCAGCCGGTTCTAATTTTTTATGCCAAATAATAAAGATTTTTCATCTCAGATCATGCAAAAGATTTTTGCTTATTATCGTCACGTCAATTAGCCACAAGGAACAATTTCTACATCGATGTCTTAGAGGACCGTAAATATTATGTACATCATGAGAAATCAGAAATCGTTCAATTTTTTCATTATTACACCCACCACTGAAGGATGAGGGTATAGTCATTTTGTTGTTTTTTCATACTTCATGTAACACCCAGAAGAAAGCTTCAGAGATCCTATGCTTGATTAGCGTGAAGTTTTGAATTGATTAAGCCATGTCTGTCCGTCTCTGTGGGGTGTTTGTTGTCGGCACTCTCCTGATCGCAAAAATTAAGATATCAAATTCAAGTTCGATAGAAACATTGGAAGTTTTTTCACGCAGGCTGGTATTGAAAAGGGGCCAAATTGGTCAGAGCAGAAGACCGCAGTGGAGCCTAAAGTGAATGCAAATCCGTTTTTTTTTTTGGGGGGGCTTTTTGCTCATTGCTCAGAAATTATAAAAGCTGCAATGCTGGAATTTTCCACATTTGCTTTACGAAGCGCTCCAGTTTCTTGGTATCAAGATGGAAAAAAATCGGTCGTGTCCATACAAAGTTACAACTGATTAAATTTTATTGTTATTTTTTCTTTTCACTTTCTTGGGACTTTATACATATTTATCATAAGGCAAACAAGACAAAATGTTTAATACTATTTTGTACATTCCTCATATCTACATATATATAATCTGTCTAAAAATGGGTTAATTCTAAAACAGCAGTTAATGCAGTTAATGCAGTAGACATAGCGATCAATTTTTTGTTTTGCTTAATAATATCAGCGATATGGGTATCAAATAAAAGAATTGTGAGAGTAGAATGCGAAAAGCATAGTGTTGACTATGCTGGGAGTTGCAACCCTCGCCGAGTATAACTTTCTTAGTTGCTTTTTTTTCTTTTTTTAAAATTTTCTAAACAATAAAATAAATGATAAAATAAGTGTTCGAGTTCAAATCATAGTTCGTATGCTTAACGCTCCAGCTATCCAGATGTAAAGCAAACTAAATGCCTTACTGCTAGCACTGTTATGCTTCATAATCCATTTGCGATAATATTGGACATCGGAGTAAACACCTATCAAGTAATAAAATGTGTTAAAGAAAAAAAAAAAAATAATTAAATAAAATATTAAAACATAAAATCTACCTGGAGATAAGGGCTGAGCGCAACCTGTACCCCACGACACTACTCCGACCAAGGTATTGTTACAAATCAGCGGACCACCCGAATCGCCTTGACAAGAATCGGTGCCGCCCGCTAAACGGCCAGCACAAATCATACCGTTATACAAAGCATTGCCATAGACCATTGAGCATACGTCTTGCCCTATAATGCTTACGTTTGCCGTACGTAAAAGAGTTGATAGCTCACCCTAACCCAAAAAAAGAATTAAAAATCTCGCTTGTATTCTATCACAAAAGTAATCGAAAGACTTACATGTTCGGTTTTACCCCAACCAGAGATTTGACAAGTGGTTCCATTAAGCATCGTCGAATTCGCCATATCTATGGGTGCAACGGTTAGATGGGTTTTGTTTATTGGCAGACCGGTTTTTAAAAACATTAAACCAACATCATCACGCATCGCATCCATATTAAAAGTTTTCATATACGCTATGGAGCTAACATCGGAAACAATAGTGCCATTGACACGTCTAAAGCGATTTAAGGCACCCAGTACCACAACGAACTCACGCGGTCTACGGTAACGCTTCGTCTCGTTACTGCAATAAGCATATAATGAGAGAGAGAGAGAGAGAGAGAGAGAGAGAGAGAGAGAGAGAGAGAGAAATATTGATATCAAATTTCTCTTAATTCATTTTTGTCAATTAATTATCACTTACTTGTATAAGCAGTGAGCAGCAGTTAAAATTTTATTTGGGCCTATTAGAGAACCACCACATATATGTCCATTGCCGAAGGGAAAATCCCGTTGTTTTACTCGTATAGAGACTTGATGTTTAGTTTCTTGTACAGTAGCCGGAATTCCATTGATAATGCGCGGCTTCACACTATCATCAGCGAACGAAACCTTGATAAATGCGACTGTATGTAAATAAATAAACTTTCGTGATTCATTATAGATAACTTGGCTTGAAGTTTACAATCGATTTCTAGTAAAACGTCAAAAAGTGCATGATATTAATAATGCTGATAAGAGTTACGAGGCAAACAAAAGATATTAAAATATTTCTTAGAATGCTACGTAACAAGCGCATTTTCTATTCATATCGGCTAGCAAAGAATAGAAGTTAACTATATTTTTGATTCTCTTTGTAATATAATACAAAACTCATTCACATTTACATATATATATATATATATATATCAGTGTCTTTTGACCCGTGGATACTCTCGTCACAAATCTCGTTACTGTCGTTACAAAAAACTTTGTGATTGTAAATCTATATCTGCATATATGTTTATATATATATATGTAAATATATGAAAAGATTAAGTTGTCTAAGAAATATTAAGCCTTTAGAAAGTCAAAATTCGCATATCATCATTCAACACTCGAGAATACACCTAACACCACACACCTCGAGATACATCCATTCTCCGATGCATGTGGAGCTTTAGACTGCATAATATATAATTTTATAGGATTTCCAACTAATCGATACTAGAATCATGACATCTTTCCAAATTGTCTTTAAGGTACAGATAGACGATTATTTCAATTTGACGGGTGGTGCCTAAACTGCTAAACGCGATGGGATTTCAAATGAAATTTTAATTGATTTATTTTGAACCCGGTTTGTGGTTCTCAATATCGAGTAAACTCGATAGCTATATCGATTATGGACGCAATGTGACAAGTGGAGAGTTTATAGGTGTCAACATTAAATGAAAACTCTTTGCTGTCGAGTCAAATTACGATCGAGTTTACTCGATATACTCGAGAAGTGCAAAACCGATCCCTGGCAAAGATTGCGAAAGTATTTTACTTCAATCTGATTCGAATGCTCACTGCGAGCAAAATTCATATTGAAAAGAGGCGGAAGCTATTTTTTTTTTTTTGGGGAGCAACCATGGCCACCCATCGACCCAGTATGGTGTTAATGTTGAGCCGATTGAAACGATTTTCATGTTGAATTTGTTTTGCATAACTTTAAAAAATCTCAGAGTCCTGTCTGACTCAAATTGTAAGTTATTGCTGTAAGTACAGGTCATCGCACTTATCTTCTGACACTTGAAACCGCTTTCTTTACAATTGCGTCAGCAATGAATGAATCTGGACATTGTGAACGATAACAACTCAGAATCTTATGTCGCTCAAAATCGGAACACTGCCCCTTGCCGTGAGCATAGGAGTGCAGCTTACATATGTAACAGAGAGTGTTGGTGCCTTTAGAACGAGACAAATCTGCGATCAATTTCTGATGTGTTCTTGGGAAACGTGAAAATAATTTGCAATTTTTAATATAGAAAAGATCGAGACGGTCTAACTGTTGACAATGCATTCCGTTGACGGATATTCCGTTTACGAAAACTTTTATCTCGTATATCTTGATCTTTCAACGATGGACGGTAAACTATTTCTAGCCAGCTTTCCATGTTCACCGCTCTTCGTCTCCACATTCGCGATAGATATTGTGATAGATTTTTCCCTTAACACCTGTTTCCCTCATAGCTTGCGCTTCGATTTCATAAATCGATTACGCAAATGTTTGTTTAATCAAAAGCTAAGCGGATCGGTTGTGATCGGTAGTTTTAAAAAAACGATAAATTATGCACTCTAGTAGGCAATGTAAACCAACAACGAATCTATAGCAAATTCATTTACACTCTTGCGTTGCGTTGCGTTTACGAAATGTTTTTCTAAGTGCGACGTAAAGACGGTAATCTTAGTCGACCTTTTAGTTAACTTCTAAGTTTACCTACTCATTATTAGCACGTGTATAAGTATCATTTTAACGGTACTTAATAATGTCAAGATTTTTAATTCGTAACACTTCCGAATTCCTTGATAGTGAAGCGAATTATAACTAAAGACAAAGACTTCGTCAAGTTCTTATTTAATTGAAGGTTAATTTTCAACTAATAGAGAATCAATTCAATCGTCAAATCTACGTAAAATTTTATTAAAAAAAAAAAAAAAAAAAAAAAAAATTAATTGCAAGATAGTCAGTCAGTCTTAATATATATATTGAATAGGAAAAGAAAGATAAAAGGCGAACAGTACATAAGTACGTTTGATAATATTATCAAAAAAGATAATGTAACGTAACTATATAACTATAATATGAACGAAATATTTCCAAAGAAAATGTTTAGGTAAAAAGAAAAAAAAAAGGAGAAATTTTTCTTTAAATATTTAAAATTTTTCACTTTATTTGAATATGTATAAAAACTTACGCCCTAAAATATATTTGTATTCGAATCAAACACACACATGCATATGCATATATTCATATGATTATGAAAAAGCAAAAAAAAAAAAAAAAAAAAAAAAAAGAGAAACATTTTTGAAAATATGATTGTCGTCAATATAATGCATTGATCTACAAAATGTTAAGTGATGTATAGATATAAGAATTGCCTTTTCATAAGGCACACATGTTCTATGTTTTTTTTTTTGCATTTTGTAAATAAATTTGTAAAAAATTTGTGATAATAAATGGACGGATTCTTCCAAGCTTCCAAGCGCTGGCAACAATATGCTTTTCATTTAAATTACAAACTAATAAAGAAAGAAGTTTTCTTAAAAATTAAGTTTGCCCATAACTAATTTCTTCTTTTATATATAACCAAGACTGCGTGATTGACTATGATGATGATGACGTGAAGGATGATAACCGGGCTCTTGCATTTCCATTTGCATAACTAAATTCTTTTGTTCGCCACGCATCTCGTAGGCTTCTTTGGATTCGCGACGAAATATTACGGCGGCCAAGGCTAATAGCATAAATGTTACTACTGCCAAGGCATACGACCAGCCTAGAACATTAAATTTTGGATACATTAACCAATCGCGACGATAAGCACAACCGCCGAATATCGCAACAGCCAAAAACATAAAGAGAGCTGCAAATTGAAATGTTTTTTTTTCTTTTGTTTTTGGATAATGAAAATATGCTTGAACTTACATGATAACGCCGTACAGAGAAACGATATGCGTACCAATAACCATTCGTATTGCAGAACGCCTTTTAATGGCAAACGTATTATGGTTAAAGCTAATATAACCAAAACAATAAAAATAATAATGAAAGCCAAAGTAACAAAGGCTTGGACAGTCATCAACCAACCGGGCAACAACCATTCACGTATGACATAATATTCCTGTAAAGGATTTTGATGAGATTATGAAAACTTAATGAATAATTTGCTTTAAAGATTTACTCACATGACTGAAGATATCATGACAACCGGTAAATTTACGCTGAAATTGATAATTCGGATAAGTAAAATCCTTGAAACAATATTGCCACAAGCCCATATTCTTGAAACTGCTACGAGTTTCCTCATACGATTCAATCCAATAGGGTGAACAAAATGCCATCATCAAGAAAAAATAGGCCAAAAATGTTATAATGGCGCCAAATACTACACCGTCTTAATGGATTAGCAGAAAATAAAAAAGAAATTAAGATCTAAGGTATTTTAGAAGCAAGAAAAAAAAAAAAACAGAAACGATTTCCAGAAATTGGTGCAATACTTAAATAGACATTTCCTTGCTTGCTTTTTATCTTTTTTTTTTTTTAAATCTCTTTCAATAAATGAACGTCGAAAGTAAAGAGAACACATTTTATCAACACAGTATGAAAACATGATATGATTTTTAAGAAGAACTTTCGCTTGTCGTTCGGACATTGCCTACAACAACCATTCCCGTTGAGTCAACTCGATTGGGTCAATTCTTGCTACGGGAGGATATCCCGAATCTCAATGACTGAGGGTCGCAAGTTTTATGTTTCGAATGCAGTGCGAAGTCGATGAAAGCCTTCTCTTGGAATAGCCTACGATGAGCATACCTATGTAAAGGGCACAGGTATAGGAGTCATACAACACTTGGCCCGCTTTGATTAGTGATCGACGTTATCCAATGACGAAGTCATCGACAAAATCAAGACAATAAGCATGAGAAACAAAAAAAAGAAGAAGCATTTACTACATTTTTATCAATACTTTATGGTTACAAAAAGTGTTGGAAGATACTGCAGTTTTGTTTTTTGTTGTGTCATCCTATCGTGGATTATATTTTCCTCTTCAAAACAGAAGTAAACCCTTTAAGGAACGTGATTCGTATTGATTCACATCATGAAGGATATTGGAAAAAATAAAATCAATGATCTCTCGGAGGCGTTCGTAAAAAGTCTTTCGTACTCTTACGTTGCTATGTTCAAAGATAACTGCATTGCTTCAAATAAGAGTCCATTCAAAAAAATTACATTACAATTTGCCTTTAAAGTCTTCGTGTAAGCCATCGCCTATTACCCATTATTGTAACACAACGTACTTTGACATAGGACTTTCCAAGAGTGCACGTAAAGAAAAAAAACAAACATTAGAATTCAAGTTGAAACAACGCTGAACGATTACTTCCCAACCTTTACCTGACGATAATACGGAAAAGTATTTTAATCTAAATCTTATTAGGTGCTTGCAAAAACTTTAATCAGCTATTTCCGCAGGTACAAATGATGAAGAAATGGGAAGCACCAGTGTACGCAACGCTTAGGCTCGACAGTTTTGCCCTTCCTCCACCTAAAACAACAGTTTCCCATTTAATATCATTGATTTATTCCGCGTACGCCGACGCTAATCATGGAGCGTTCAAAGTTCTTCTTCCTCAGAATTCATAACTTTCGTGGTTTACTTGACGAAACTTGCTGCTGACGACCACCAAGCACGTTCAGAAGCTTATGGTGATGCTGCTCCATCGTAACCCAATTATCGATTTTGGTTTTAAACGGTTTAAAATTGGCGACACGAATTGACTGAAAATGCCATTTTTTGGCCACTTGTTGCGGGATGCGCTCTTGTACGTCAAATGGAAAGTTTTTCCATACCCAACGTACTCATCAGACAAAGCGCCTTTGGATTCAGATCCGTGCAGCATGGCTTGGCTAACACGCGGGTCCACAAAGTTGAAGCAGAGCGAAAGTGTATCGCTGCCAAATCAATATAAGTTCTTTCCACGTGACATTGCCATGTTGCCAAAAATACGGTAAAATGTTGTAGAAAATGATGGAAACTATTTTTATTAATATATATTGGACCGATTTTTCACAATAAATTGCGTTTTTCGAGTGAAAAAATGATCAAAATTGTTGCAAGCACCTAATATTTTCCTAACAAAATTTAGTTGCTTTAATAATCATAGAAACAGGTAAAGGTAAACATTGTACGGACTCCCCGATACGTATTTCCACGTTGGATAAAGTCTCTTCAATGGACAATGAAAGCACGATCACAATCTGAAATGTAAGCTGACCTATGTGTAAGAAGAAATGATTAAAGGCATGTAAACAATATTAAGCTAAACAATAAAAGGTGTTGGTCACTAAATTACATATACAGACACACTAATATCAATTTAACACTCACTTGTAGCTCTTGGATAGTCATTCTTTTCCACGCCAGTATCTGTGGTATCTGTTGAGTGTTGCTTACGGAAATTATGCATGTTTTTCTTCTTTGTCTTTTTTGTAATATGTACAGAATTTATTATATATTTTATTGCTTTAATAATTTCTTGCAAAAGAATATAAAAAAAAAACTGAAAATAAATAAAATAATTTACACAACTTCTTCTTTAAGCTTGCACACATACATGCAGACACACATACACACACACACACGCACGAATAGACGTAAATAACTTAAATGTCAATATCATGTAAACAACACCCCTAGCAGGGTTACCGTCCTCCAGCAATATCAGTAAGTTAAAGTAATTATTTGAAAAAGATTACAACTGTTAAAGCTGTCAGTGCTAGTCAAACTATTCGGAGAATTTTTTCACTCATTTCATCATGAAGTTTGTTTTTTTACTTTCCAAGAAGCTCTCGCTAGCGTGTTTGATAATAAATCATTGACTTTAGTATTAACATATAATAGCGCAATTTGGCTAGAGCTTGTTAAGAATTTTATCTAAATTACTTAAAATTTTAGTTTGTATCTCATAATATGATTTTTACATTAATAGGAAGAACAATTTGTTCCAGGCTTTTTCTTTTTTTTTTTATTCTTATATAGAAGAGAAAAAAATTTTAAAACACAATAATTTATAATTTATTTAAAACCACAATGTCTGGCGCTTAGTTTCGTTATTTCTCATTTATTGACTAATTAGAGGGAAATTGCCTTCCTCATCAATTTGATGATGTTGCAAATGTTTCATGTATGCTAAGAAGCAAGTCCAAATTAAACTGCATACACTTATGAAAGGTACACGATTGCGTTCAGGTATCAAATAGAAATTCACTGTAGCCACAATGGGCCAAACAATGCCGCCAATCTATAAAGAAATTTTATTTATAATATGAAGATTTTTAATCAGCTGTATAAGAAAGTAACCTTAAATGTAGGCCAAAACTTTTTCCCTACTTCGGCAGCCGCTTCACCAATTGTTTTCAATTCCAGTAAACTCATAATAAAATAAAAGCATGTCATCGCTGCTGGCGTGTAAGAAATAGTCTCCACAGCCGCTTTTGTAACAGCAGTGCCCAGTGTTGTTTGTGGCCACATTGCTGAAGATACCTTAATCCAACTATATAATGTGGGAGCAACAAAAAATCCACCATATAAACTAAAACGCAATACACGCCACCAATCGTAATTATCTGGAAACAGTAATAAAAAAAGTGTTTTCTACTCCGCATGACAAATTAATGTAAAAGAAACATTAAAAACTTACCCCAGGTTTTACCTTCAATAGTTTGTTGTATTAAACTACTGGTGGGCCAGATGCAACTGTAAGAGACCATACCCCTTACTACCGGGTATTTAATCATCAAAACTTTTAAATTTTGTACTATTGCGGACATGCTGTTTATCATATCTAAATAGTTAAATAAATGTTATCTCTCTCTCTCTCTCTCTCTCTCTGTCGCCCTTATAATTATAATATTTTGTAAGCTTTGTAACCAAACATTGACCTTATCATTGGAAGAGGTTAAGCCTGCATCAAAACTAAATATTCGGAAGTGTTTATAATTAACTTATTTACATAATTAATAAAAAAAAAAAAAAGGAAAAGAAAAAGAAGAAGCAACGGTTGTATATGTGAAATGTTTAAATAGATCGCAAACTTACGGTGTAACGGCAGTAAGTGTGGAATCGACAAAATGTTAAGCCATCATCGAGCTGTTTTTAAATGTTTTGTTATTTTAACCATACAATCAATTGCTTTCGGTCATGAGCAAAAGATCGTCAATGGTACTACAGCGTTACTGGGTGAATTTCCATTTATGGTAAGTTAATATTTTTCACTTAATTAAAAATGTTGCCAAAGCTTAGTGTATGTCTATGTACATATGTACGTATAAAAGATTTCCTTAAGACGTTCATCAAGCGGTCACCATGTATGTGGCGCTTCCCTTTTAAATCGTGTATGGGTTTTGACGGCTGCCCATTGTGTTACAAAATCTAAACCGTTTCAGCTAAACATACAATACGCGAGCAATTTATTAGATGTAAATTCGACGAAAGTTAGCAACGTTTCATATATATATGAACACGAAGGATACAATAGGTCCAATCGGTATATACACGACATAGCTTTATTACGCTTAGCAATGCCGATAAAATTGAAAAAGAACTTTCAAAGTGTTCGTCTGCCCGAATTAAAAGCTTCGATACCAAATAAAACACCAGCTATTCTAATAGGTTGGGGCTTAAACGGGGTAAGTCGAAGTGTCATTTTATAGGGTTTTCTCATCGAAACCGCTCCTTACCAAACTTCGTTTTCTGCATCGTTTCGTTGAAAGCAAGAAACTCAATACGTCCACGACATGGGTCGATGTTATTGGTCTCAGCTTCGTTTGTATGCAACAGGAATAGATGAATGGATTAGAGTCCGTCCATTTAGACTTGAATTTGTCGATTATGCATTCGCTATAGAACCGTCAGACCACTCTGCCACCAGTTTGCGATATATTTTGAGAAAATCCGCATCTAAATCCGCATGAGTATAAAATAGCTTTCACTTAAGAACTGTACAGTGGAAAAATCATTGGAACGAAAGATCGTAGATAACGATTCTCAGCATCTGCTTAGGTCAAAAGATGGATTTTTTTGGTCACAAAAATTATTACATTCACAAGAATTGAATGTTTTAGAAGGTAGCAAACAACATGATCGACATAATGAGCATACTCGGCTCCTTTGCAAAATGGAGGACCTTCGTTTTCACGATGCCCACTCTACACATAAGCACATACATGCTTTTGCGTAATGTTTTATCACCAAGACTCGCATTTACAGCCGCATTTACAGGCCTCCCCGTCTTGCACTTTCATGCCTTAGTGACACGAGAGTTTTGAATGCTCGAAGAGGAGCAAAGTTTTAATTTCTCTTAAGAAATTCTTAATAGCATCGCTATTAAGGCGATCGACGCCCAAACTAAATTCTTACTAAACATGGGCTAATGGAACGCGAATTTTGACGGGACTTTGAATAGTTTGCAAGCGCTTTAATTTGTCAATCGCATCAATCTGACAAGAAGGCGAATAAAGAGGGAGCGGTCCTTTGAAAAGATCCTACACATAAACTCTAAATGAATGTGAATTTCAATTTTTGTTTTTTTTGTTTTTTCGTTTTTAACCTCAAAGACTGGCGGTGTGATTCAAAAGCATTTACAAAAAGTCGACTTAGAAATATTCGATGATCAAAATTGCAGCGAACGTCACGATTTGGAAATGCATAATAGCACGATCTGCGCCGGTGTACCGGAAGGTGGAAAAGGTCAGTGTAGCGGTGACTCTGGTGGACCGCTTTTAGTTAACAATACGCAAGTCGGCATTGTCTCGTGGTCGCGTAAACCTTGCACGCAACCCCCTTTCCCAGGAGTGTTTACCGAGACGTCACATTATATCGGTTGGATATTGCATACGATTTTAAATCACGAAGAAGCTATAGGAATGGAAGAGAATGAAGGTGTCGAGGAGAGTTTAAAAGTGGGGAATTTAATAGTTACCTTGAAAAGGCATCCTTTCAATAAAGGAATAAACGAATAAACGAATAAAGGAATAAAGGAAAGGAATGCCTGCTGCCCGGCTCTTATATGGAAGGCTTTTAAAGAAGGCTAAAATTGTTGCGAATTCTTCATTAATAATAACTGTAATAATTCCTTGTCTTTCCAGACTCTGTTCAAATACATGGAAACTTGTATTTTTATCTTTTTTTCTATAAAAAAATGTTTTTACTTTCAAATTTTTTAAAGTTCACAAAACGTGCGCTAATGCTTTGAGAGGAGATGCTCTTCAAAGATATGAAAGAAGTTCTTTCAAGAAAGCGAAATCATGTTTATGTCTTGACAAAATTTATTTAGGACAACGTAGGACTTGCGATAGAATCTTACATGGAATCAAGATGGATTTGTATTCACCGTACAACGAGTGATTTGTAATACTTTAAGAGTCGTTCAGTGATTCAATCATTCTGCTCGATGATAGATGATCGGCTTAGTGATGATCATCGACTCACTAGATTGTGTGAATTCAAGAATTCAAAAAAATCGCGTAATAAAAAATTAATTGAGAAAAAGTCTTCAAATATTGAGAACTTCTGCAACAACATGTAACATTTATCCGCCCCGTGTAGTTGAGTGGGTAAGAATCGCACACTACGAAGTTAGTGTTCGCGATGTAGCGGTAGCGTTTTCTTTGGTCGTAGCTGTAGCGAGTGCTCAGTCGGTAAAGGCATAAAACTTATCGATCGGACACGCACCCATTAGGCCGCGGCCATTACTTCCCTATTTTATTTTTTCTCTTTCCTCTCTGCCTTCTGACAGTCACCGTGTTACGCGAACAGCAGTCATCCCCTGAGTGATTGGTCCTAGCAATTTTATTTAAATTAAATTTAGCTTTTCAGTCATTCATCAATTTTTTGATGAATTTACGCTAAAATCCTCGCTAGCGTCAAATCACGGTCACTTCAATTGCTCCGATAGGTAAAAAATATATTCTATAATGCCTTGGAACAATGAGCAGTCAGCTAATGTGTAAGCCCCAAAAGCTCCTCATAATAATAAGGCTCACGACTATAAGGAGAGGAGTGGATAGTGCCACATAAGTGACCATATAGCATAAGCGATGAAGTATATGAAGACGAAGAAGAAAATGGTGTTATTTAGTTCAATTTGGGGCCCAGAGGTTAGGGCTGAGATGGATGACTTCCGAATCGAAAGGGTTGATTTTTACTCATATGCTGACGCATGGGTTAAAATCTCGTAAGCAAGACAAAGACTTTGCTTACAAAATCATTCTCGCGAACGAGGTTCAGTATCGGTTTTCATTGACTTCGCTAGCAATTAAGATTTTCGCAAACTAGTGAAAGGACAAATTGCATGGCGGGCATGTGTACTTAAAAATAGTGAGTTTTTTGTTGTGCGCTGCTATTTATATCAGTGACGATTGCATAGTTCAACTTCACCCAAAGAGGGAAGTGAACCCTTTTTCGGGCGAACTAAAAGAATTGGATGTCTTCGACATGTAATTTCAATAAGGTGAGACAAGTCGCCGGACCCTTCACTGGGCAAAAGAAACGAATTAATGACAGCTTATGATGATTCTGTTAAGGAAGGAATTTAATGGAAAATTATATTAGGTTGGGGAAAAAGAAATCCATTATTTCTTCTTCTTCTATTGCTTCTTTCTGAATCCAGCTTTGTGTAAATGGTTTAAAACTGTGTGTATGGTCGATTTTTAGCTCCTGGGCGATGTTACGACTGCTAACACCGATCATTTC
>KK502413.1:2353517-2452385 GCA_000688735.1 Glossina austeni | reverse complement strand
AATTGGCTGTTACAGTATCGGAACCATAAACACCATTCACAATTTTGGCCGCCTGGCTTGCATTTTCGCCTTGATCAGAGAAAAACTGTGTGAATGTCCCGAACCTTCTCTTTGTCGCCTACCATTTTTAACACGCTGTAACTCACAACTGAATGCACCAAACAAAAAACAACAAAAGAATTTTTTTTACTGCGAAATGTCACCTTTCCAACGAGCATAAATCTGAAATTCGATTGATCGTTACTTTATGAGAAATCTACCAGTGTAGCCATCTACCGAAAAAATAATGGATTTCTTTTTCCCCAACCTAATATTTTTCTGATTTGTTTGAGGATTTTGAATATTTGTCGGCAAACTTCGCTTCAGTGTGAGTATAAATTTTTCACATCTCCCTTAGCTTAAGGTAGAGCATGAGTTGAATGCAATTTTGTTTCATGCTACTCGCATAATCGATTCGATGCTTAATATGATTGCTATTGTTTTAGGTTTCTATGCGTTATGCCGATAACATGCAGCACATCTGTGCCGGGACAATTATTAATGCCATGTGGATATTGACGGCAGCACATTGCTTTAAATTTATAAAAACGCCTAGGGATTTATTAATACAATGTGGGACAAATCTTTTAGTTATGGAGAAATCGAGGCATTTAATGTTAGCGGCAATATCAGCATTTTATATACACGAAGGCTATAATCCTACCATCGCTATACATGATTTGGCTTTAATGCGATTAAAATCGAATTTGGTCTTTAGCGACTATATAGGAAGTGTTCAGTTACCGGATGGTCTCGAGCAAAATAATTACGAAAATTTAAAAGTAGTCTTAGTCGGCTGGGGTTCCAATAAGGTTAGCTAAGGATGGGTTTTTCTGCGTATCCATCCATAGATGATATCACAAAAATATGTTTTTTTTTTTTTTGTAAATTTTGACTTTACTTCAGACATTTGGATCTTTGCAGAGGCAATTACAAAAAGTCTCTTTAAATACTGTAGAAAGACAAACCTGTGGCGGGCAGTTAAACTCGATTGTCCATCGTTCCAATTTATGTGCTGGTGATATTCATAAAGGACAATGTTCCGGAGATTCTGGCGGGCCCTTACTATTCGATAATACACAAATTGGTATTGTGTCCTGGAGCCTAAAGCCGTGTGCTTCAAACCCGGCAGTATTTACAAACTTAAGCTATTATATGAAATGGATTAAAGCAATAGTAGAGAAATAAATAAAAATAAAAAAAGAGGCAATGATTGCAAGTAATGGCCTGGATAGGTCAATATCTTTGGAAATCGATTTTGTTTTTTTTTTTTTTTATTATATTTTTTTTTTTATATATTATATGGGGCTTAAGTCATTTTAATCGATTTTTTTTTAATCCATGCCATAAAGGCAGTCCAACATACGCTGCAAAAGGCAATGAATAATAGACGGGTCCGTTCAGGCAGCACTGAATAACTGAAAAGTTGTAACACGGGCCAAACGCAGGATGCTATCTAAAGTTGTAATTTTTTGCTTATTATGTATATTTGTATAGAATTTTGATAATTTTGATAAGATGTCGACGCCTTCGAATATTTGAACTGACCTTAAATGTGGGTAAAAATTTGTCATTAGCTTCTTTCCGAGCGTTCTGAAATGTTTTACCCTCTAATAGAGCCATGCCTAAGAAAAATGTATAGGAAGAAATGGGACTGAGGGACACTTGCTCTACGAGAGTCTGTTAGAAAATGAATAATACTTTAAATCATTTTTGTTTCATAATAAAAAAAATACCATTGACCATTAACTTGTTTACCTTCGCTAGGCCCGATTTGAAATTAGTATGCGGCCACATGGCCGAGGTTAGTTTAATCCAACCGTGCAGTAACGGAGCAACGTAAAATGCCCCAAATATACTAAATCTCATCATGGTTGCGTAATCGTAGTGTTCTTTATTAAAATGCGATGAAATGGGAGGAGGAGAGAAACAAATGATCAACATTTTCGGGTATTGCGTCCGTGATACTTACTATAATTTCTATTGTCAATATTTTGATGCAGAAAACTTCCCATTGGATATAAGACCGCGTATGTTAAGCAATCGCCTAGAAGAGGACGTTCTAGATATATACGTTTGCATGTCTTTAATAAGTTTCTCGTAAAACACATGTTTATCTTAATTTTTTCGAAGAAAAATTGTGAAGAAAATTTTTTCACAACACAATCTTGAGGCAATCGCTACGCAGGTTTACGTAGGCTGCAGTGTATGCCTGAACTGCAATGGATATCATATCTGGCATCGAAACCAACATTACAATTTTTGCCTAAATATTCTTTTCTTTATATAAATTTTTACTTTTTTTTTTTTTATAATTTATTTATAAATTTTTCTCATAAGTGTTTGTCAAATTTTTGAAAAGTTTTCAATTCTCAAAGGATAGAAACACTGAACACTGTACAAATATTTTGATGATTTTAACGAATTAAAAAAAAAGAAGAAAGACATGAAAAGAAACATAATAAAAAAGTGAAAATTTCATATTTTTGAAAAGACGTAAGAAGACTTGAGTGGAGTAAATTGAATACAAATTTGAAAGGTTTTCCTTTTACAACGACAAGCTAAGCTCTAGGGCTTTGAGATGTCAGCCTTTATTTCTCAGATACATTCGCGTCAATTTATCTAACGATAGATTTTGAATATCCATAATTTTAAGTATATTAACGGGCTTTGCTTTACAAGTCTACAGATATTTCTTTTGGGATTTTAGATTTTTATACTCTACGCCACAAAGCTTAATACAAGGGTGTATTAAGCTTACAAGAGATATACGCCATATTCCGAAAGGCTTGAGGTCATCAATTTCGGAATTGATCTAAAATTGTCTGTCCGTCTTGTAAATTTGTATTTAATGAAATTTGGTATGTCGACGTGTTTTGGTCCAAAAGCGAAAGCTATTGAAATCCGATCCGAATCGGATCGGATCGGATCACTTTTGCGACTATTTCTCATATAACGTCATTATCTAAATAACTGCATTAAGCGAAGTGATGTAGGGTGGTGAGTCCACTTTAATGTTTAATTTGATTCTTGCTTTGTTTTGTAATTGTGATTGCATTGATATATAGCCACTTAGCCAAATTTGTCGATTTGCCTAAAATCACCCATAACTTTCGCGAAGACTACTTCTACACTATTCTTGATACTTGAAACCGTTATTTGTTCCGTTAAATTTCGTACATTTGCGGGAAAGTTTTATGGTAATTTAAATAAAACTTTCAAATCCGAACATGCTCAGTGTATTCTTCAACAGTCGAATAATGGACATGTTTAGATATGGGCTACTTTCCAACATGGACTGCAAAATGTTGTTATCGCACAGAACGACGATCTTCTTCGAGACGAAAATGTTCGAAATGAAATTTGCAAACTATCTGTGGCAGGGCCAAATATTTACAATTTCACTTGCCAATGTCTCACATAAGTCAATCAATCACTGGCCTACACTGTCTACACTGGTAAAGAAATGGGAAATCTTTATAATTTTTACCTGCAGAAATCGTTGATCGAAATTTTTGCAAGCATTTAATAGAAGTCGTTATTGTGGTTTTTTTGTTCGCTTTCATGCAAAATTATTTTTGCACTGTGAATGGTCACAGAGTTGTCACACACAGTACAAGTGTGGTTTGCTTTTCGTTATTGTGAACTGTGAGTAATTGCGTTTAATTACTCGTTCACCAGTCCACAAATCTGTCTGAGTGACAGTTACATTTAAAGTTGTACTTTATCTTCTTCTTCATTATTTCCCGCGTAGTGTAGTTTTTGTGTAGAAAAAACGTTTTAATAAAATTTAGAATCGTTTGTTCAAACAAAGCTTTATGCCAATGATTGCAATAAAAAGCCTCTTTGTTGTTGTTTGAAGTTCATTTGCGTTTTGCGACAGACATTATAACTCTCGTTGCTTTGTTTTAATAAGAAACGGGATAAAGAAAAGGTGCGATTACGTTTATACTAAATAAAGTAGACCTTTTTATACCCTACACCACTTATGGCACAGGATATATTAAGTTAGTGCGGACGTATGTAACACGCAGAAGGGCTTAAGATAGAAATTCAGAATCGTAATCTGAGTTGATCTAAGCCTGTCTGTCCGTCTGATGTCTGTCCATGTAATTCTGTGTTCAAGCCATAGGTCGCAATTTTTGGGAAATTTTGTTGAAACTTGACAGAGTGACGTGTTTTGACTCAAGAACGAAAGCCTTGGTTCGGATCGGTCCACTTTTTTCACCACTCCCCATATAACGCTCTATTTTGAAAAGTCGTTATATGAAAAAATTGAAATTTTCAAAATTTCTCAGCAAAAGTGTTTAAATAGTAGTCCTTGGGCATTCTAAATTGGTATGAAAACTTTGGACCGGCTGGTCCAATATTTGAACCCCCCTCTCACATAATGAAATCTGAAGTTCATGCGACAAAAATACTCCTCTGAGGAGTATTCAGGATAGATATCATCAGTGATGAGATTTCGCGAATCTCTTCATACCTCTCTATGTGGCCATGTGAAGTCTTCTTATATAGTCCACAAAAAAAAAAAAAAGAGAAAGAGAACGAAATATATCAAAAGATAATGCCACGAGTCATAATAAATACTTTCTTCAAAGACGAGCACATACTTAACTTTCAACTGAATATATATAGCACTTCTCGTGTTGAATACGTATCTGTAAGTGGCAACGTAACTAATACTTGCAGTTATTACATTTTCTTGCATGGACTTGTGTACAGACTCAAAGTTGTTGATGATGAAAATTGACCCTTAAGGTCCGTAGGGTAAAAAAAAAAAATGATTAGCTTTTTGTAATTTTCTTGGCACACACTGATTATCTTTATACCTATCTCAACTATTTCGGCACCAGGCTTGTGGACATAAAATAAGAAAAAAATGCGTATTGAAGTCTTAGCTTAGTTTTATATCAACCCTTGCCACGAGCAAGGCGAGCGTTCGAGCGTTCCAACAGCGAGTGACAAGACCATATCTTTTCTCTTGCTGTTCAAACGGGTAGACAGTTCATCATTTTTATTTATAGTTCAGAGTCGGCGAGTGAAATTCGAGTGTACTTATTATAGATCAGCCGGTCGCTGGAGCAGATAGACAAACCATGGGATTTAAAAATATGTTTACGCGTAAGACCTCAGCGACTGATTCTTTGCTATGCCAAAGAAAGTGAAAATCTCTGTGTCCTCTCAACAAGCAGCTCCTACGTGACTCAGCTGGTCGCCAATAAGAACGGATAGAGTATTAGTTTACAAGTGTTTAATAATCTTTGACTTTGTGACCGCAGCACTCACGTTGTAGTTCTCATTAAATTGTCTCCACAATCTTCGGATGGGATGATTGTTAGCATATTGTCTTCTGTAGCGAGATTGCATTGAGTACTCGAAAGTGCCGTGATGGACGGTGAATGTTAGTGGAAACCTAGACAGACAATGGAAATTGTCTTTATATGGATTGATGTAATTTACAGTGAAGAGCTTATTGATCGATCCCAGATAATAGAATCGGAATCGGAGCAATCGAGTAATACAAGGATCATAAAACTTTTTTCTCCTCATCATATATTTTTTTTTTTTTTTTTTTTTTTTTGGGTTGTTGAGTAAAGTTGGACTAAGCCAATAAATTTGTGGCTTATATGTCCGAAGTGCATATTAACATTTCATGTAAATTGTTTCTCTTGTTCTTTAAATATGGTGGTAGGTGGTAAACTTAAGTTCATATAAAACTCATTTGGGCCTTTGAAATGCATCAAGTTTTCAGTTTTATTATTATATTATTGTCATTCTTTCATTATCAATCAATCATTCATTATATACACAAAATCATTTTCTATAATATATAAAAAAATCTTATGTAATTTTTCGTTATATTTTAAAAATTTTCAAATATGACGAGGTAATGTATTCACTTGTACTGTATATTGCTTTCAAGATGATCAGCAGAGTTTTGTAGGTCCGCGCGTTTCATAAAAGCTAAGAACGTGGTCCATATTATACTACAAATGCTAACAAATACTATACGATTTTTTTCAGGTATCATGGAAAAATTTATAGTTTGTATTATTGGCCAGATGCACATGGCGACCTGAAATTTGATGATTTATTGAAGAAAATAAATTCAAATTCAAATTCAAATTGAAATCAAAATCGAAATCGAAATTTTGCTTATTTACTTACCTCAAAAGTGGGCCAAAATTTTTGTTTGGTTTCTTCGATGGCTTCTTTAAATGTTTTACCCTCCAATAGTGACATGCCTATGAAGAAGCTGGCACAGGCAAAAGGACCATAAGATATTTGTTCTACGGCAGCCTAAAATTTTTAATAATTTTTTTTTTTTTTTGCATTGTTTCGGAACATTTTTATTTTATTTTTTGTTTTGTTTTCTTTTTTTTTTTTGGTTTTTTTCTTTGTTTGTAATCACCTTCTTTAGACCTATTCGTAGTGTCATTTGCGGCCACATTGCTGTTGATAATTTCACCCAACCATATAACGTAGGAGCTACATATAGCGAGCCGAATATACTGAATCTTAGCATACGCATATAATCGTAGTTTTCTTAACGTAGAGCAAAAAAAGAAAAATTTGTAATTTTATTTAGAGAGCCTTTCATAATAACATTTGGTACTTACTGAAATTTTTGCCATCCAAACTTTGTTGTATTAAACTACCGGTAGGCCATAACACTGCATAGGTTATGGAACCTCTTAACAACGGATGAGTCGTGGTAAACAAACGCCAATGAGTTTTTATAAAAGTTAACATATTTTTACTAATAGTTTAAAGTAACAAATGCCGAAAATCAATTTGAAAACTTTCGGAAAACACACTCTAAAGAAAAAGTACCGGGTTCACCTTATTAATTAAAAAATAATAATAAAAAATTCATAATTTCTGCTTAATTTTAATTTACTGCATAGAAGAAGCATTCATCCAGTTTTGAGCAACCTATTCATCTCAACCGTCTCTTGTCTCAAATGTGTCTTTTTCAGAAGCAATTTATATCCATTTTTATCCGAAGGATCACCGAAGGATGGCGGGTACATTCCTTCTAGCAAAACGATTGTAACGCCCAGAAAGAAACTTCAGAACCGCTTGATATAATGCTGAATAGGTTTAAACACGCCCATCCGTCTGTCCGTCCGTCCGCGTAATGCCCATTGTAAACATTCCTTGGCCACAAAAATGAAGTCCTCGACTTTAAATTTGGCAGAAATATTGGAAGTTCTTGTACACAGGTCACCGTTGAAAATGGACCAAATTGGCTGCAGGACACGCTTACAGTATCACGTAGACTGAGAACATCTCTGTTTTTCAAAAGGCATAGAAAGTGGGCTTCTCGCGCATTACTCACAAACAGCAGCAGATAAATGCACAAAAATTTGACCGTGTATTCTATGGGTGATGGGTCTAGTAGTTGTATAAAAATGGCAAAAATTCACCAAGCCTACCCAATATTATAGAGTGTCCAAATTTAATGATTTTTTCAAGACCATTATATCGCGCAGAAGGAAGATTCAAAAACCCCATAAAGTTGGTATAAATGCACCTAAGTATGTCCGTCTGTCCACCTATATACAAGGAGCTGCTATTTGAAAAGGTTGCACCAAAGCCATACTGACCAGCGACTCAGGCTGGCTTTTAGCTACAAATGATTACAGATAGGAATCGCGAGGGGGAAAGGGAGAGCACACTTTGACGTATATTCAACTTGAAAGTGTAAAGATATAGAACGGCAAGATAATCTGCTACGGCTAGATTTTTTTAAAGGCGGCCAGCGCGATTAGACTACGCACTGCCACGATACTGTGACAAGTGGGTGAGAACAGTGGGAAAATTGTCTAACTCGGTTGATGGAGAAATTTTCTCGATCTCCTTGAAAACATTCGCCTTCGAGCAGCCTATATATATGTAAGCGCACCTTACGCCGATGCTCAAAAGTGGCGAGGATGATTTGTTTGTGCCTTGAGGTCGATTTCCGCCAGACTGGAAGAGGAAGCTTTCTCCTCCATGAAAGTCGGCAAGATTTGCCTGAACTATGGGCAAGGCGAGATTATTCCTGTGAACTTTTTGGACCCACCTGAGGATATTAAAAGTTGTAATATACAGAAATACGCTTCACAGATCCCATAGCGCATATATGCTGTTGATGAGCATACGATTTAGACCTATCTGGGTTTCCTCTATGGTTTAAAGTGGACCGCGAAAATTGATCGGTTCCCCAGCTGAAGAACAATGATCAAGCGTTTACGAGTATAATCAGATACGGTGGGAGTCTAACTATGCTTATAAATAACAAGTGCTCGACAGAGATAAAAGAGATTTGTCCACCAATCAAATGCTTTCATAAGACTAAAGGGCTTTCTTAGTTCTCACTCGCACTCATTCTGGACTTGATCGCCCCACACATGCCACACATTGGTTCTTTAACCGACTGACTGTTCGTTCTTTAGAAGCCCGGCATAACTTTGAAACAATCTACGTGGAGCGTAATGTTTGCTCTCAAATTCGACTCAAACGAATACAAAAAATTTTCCGTCTTTCGCCCTCTTACCCTCTATCCATAGGCAGCGAGTGTGTAGCTAGCTGTACGACTAATACATATTTTTTACTAACTAATTTTGGATTAGCTTTTTTACTACAGCTTACTGCAGCCTTTTTAAGCGCTTCGAACCCCTTGTAGAAGTTCAGAAGAATGCTTATTGAACTTGCTAGCTTTCCAAGTCAATTGTTACTAAGAGCGCCTTAACAACAAAATACGGACAGGAAGGGCACATGATTGGTTTATACATTTTATCAGATTAGCAGAATGAGTTAAACTCCCCCTGCTCGAGCTACTATTTTACTTGTAATTTTATAATCAGGTGTAGAGATCAGTTAAATAAGTTTACCGTTTATCGAACGCTGACTAACTCACATGGTGCTTTCCAATAAGTGTATGTATAGCTAAAATATAGCTATAGAGCTAAAAGTGTATAAGTCGTCAAATTTAATAATCTTAGCGTACAATACACTTAAGATATAATAAAAAAGATAAAAATTAATTGAAAGCAAGATATTTGACGAAATTCAAATACTTTGCTGCAAGCTTCGATAATGATTCTCTTCATATTAAAAATAACGATCTGTTCAGACTGATTATTTAAGCACTTTGCTGATTTAGAGGCCGGGATAGGATTTACGGAATTTGTAAGATTAACAGAAAGAAAGCAAAAGGAAAAAAAAAATAAAAAATAAAACACTAAGCACGTGCAGTTGTAGTATGGTTGTATGGGGGTGTGTGTGCGTGTATTTAATTTTCTTTATCATCAATTAACAAATTTTACCTTCGAAACGTGTTCATGAGATTTAAAGCAGCCGCTTTAAACAATTTTTGTTTACTTTTTTCTTTTCTTTTCTTTTCGTTTTTTTTTTTTTGTTAATTTATTTTTATTTGTTAGAGCAACAATTAGTTTATTGTTGTCACTTAGCCAAACGTGTATGAAAATTATTTTTAGTTATTTTTGATCGCATAGACTTTTCTATTCTATGTAGGAAATCGTAGAGAGATCTCAAGTTCAAGGTTTTTCACCGAAACAGCTTAAGGTCAATGTTTGGATTCCGTTAAATATTCATTTTCTCAACATTTTTATTAAATTTTTTTACGTACGTGTAGTAATTTACAAAAAAAAAAAAAAAACAAAATAAAAAACTTTTTTAATTTTTCAATTAACTTATAATGATTTGTAAAAAAATTTATTATTTTTATCTCAAATCACAAAATTCCTTTTTGCATTTTAGTTCACGATCTGCATGTTACGAGATTTGCCAACCAACTGTGATCTAATCTGTATATCTTTGAAATTTACAAAAAAAAAAAAAAAGGAAAAAAAAAAAAGAAGCGTAGGGTGAATTAAGTTGAAAGAAAACAATATCAGCGAAGGTTGTGACGTTCCTTTTGAGAAGAAAGCTTTTCGCTAGCATAGTGACATCAGAATTTTACCGTTTTTTGACCGCATCGCAAAATTTTTTCATCTAAACAAATAAGCCATTGATCGCCTAATGAGAAGGGTAGGTGAGGTGAGGATGACCGAAATTATGAAACGAAGCAAATGATGACCGATCGAGTACATGTTTTCGTTAAAATATATTTTTGCCAAGAAGGGTTTCTTGCCACTGGATACGGAATGGAATAGATTCGAATTTTATTAGATCTGCGTCTTGAGATCATGTGATTGAACAATTTTTCTGAGATGAACTGAGCAATGCACTCGAAAGGTTGCCCGGAAGTTTCTCATAATAACTAATTTTGTCATTTATGTGAAATCTTTCGCGTCGCATCTCGCATCGATCTCTTTTAGGAAAGTTGGGCAGAGTCTTAACTTTTCTCTAGACAGATTCTTCTTCAATCGGAGGACATAACTTCAAGGAGATTTTTCTAAAATTCCAAGGAAAGCCATCTTCTAAAGTTTTTATGATGACCACTGCTGTCCATAGATAAGATATGGAAGGATGCTAAGCTAATTCGTCCACTCCGCAATCGTCGCGGATACTACAAGGAACGCTGACGTTGCCTTAGCAAAATCATAGTTTGCCTATAATTTTTTGGATGCAGTTCTCTTATTTTCATTGAAGACGCCTTGCAAGAAACCACCCAAAGTTTTTGTTTCTTGCTGTGAAAGCGACTTCTTTTAGCCTAAGACTTTTTTAACTGACTTTCAAAAAACAGACATTTCTAGGTGCACTGCATCGATCAATAATTCTCGAAACTAAGTAAAAATAGGATAATTTTTTACAAAAATTCGCTTTTATTCGTTTTAACTTAGTTTCCGATATCGTTTTAACGGTACTTATTATTGTACGTAAGTCTACAGTTTTACTCTCGCCTAATCAATGGCTCGCTCTCAATTGAGTAAATTTCCAGGAGAGCGAAATAGATATCGCTTTACATTATAAAAAAAAAAAAAGAAGTGATTTTTAATAAAACTTAAATTTCTACGTTCACGGTGTAGATACTGGCGAGAAAGTGACGCAACATTGTTTTGTATCATTGATCATAAATTAGGAGAGGGCCACAGCTCGATTCTATTGGCTTAGGAAAATTCTTTGCTTATAAAGATTTCAAAATTAATTACGAAAATTATATTTTATTATCTTTCGCTTTTCTGCGGTTTAGATTGGATTTCCGCTTTGCTATGACGACCATCGAAGGGTATATTCGTTTGTACCGTTCACAAGAAAGTTACAGACACCCTACAAAGTACATATGTATTCTTGCTCTTTCCGACAGGGATCGCCACGTAGAGAATATGCTCATTGGGACCGCAATTAAAATTTCAATTCATGCAAGGTTGCCATAACAGTCATTGACAAGATCGATCTGTTCCAGAAAACGTGTCCAAATGTCCAAATTTTAACACGAAATAATGAATTTACTACCTCTTCATAGCTATGTCTCCTTCATATAATTATGTCTTCTTGTGCTTCTTTCACTGTTCGATAATCGGGAATAATTTTCAGGATCTATTGCGTTCAACATGATCGGTGTTCGTACGGTGTTCTTTTAAAATCACCAAGGCACCGGGAAAAAAAGTGTGGCTATAACATTTTTCAAGCCAATGCCAAGTTTAACCAGTTAACTGTGTGGATCTTTTTAGGCATGAGCAAAATGAAATTAGATTTTAATGAAATGACGTCACAAAATGGCAAAAATATTTTCTAAAATACATTATTAGGACAAACACAGGTTCGTAATGATAAAATTTGATGAGGAAATCCAACAAGGACGGATAGACGGAGCATGATATATATATATATATATATATATATATATATACCCAGTTAACTGACAATTGGTTACTGGTTTTATTAAGACACTTTTTTTCTAGTGTTTTGAAAATAACGAAAATATGGTGACCAACGCCGCAGTATGTCGTAGACAACATGGAATTTTGACGGTTGTCGTTTAAAATTTGATTGTTAGAAATGATGTATAACTATGTACGTGAGTTTGGAGAATTATTGATCGCTACGTTATCTCTATATGTTGCAAGAGCAATGACGAAGTTAGCACAGCTTTAACCTTCAGTTAGAGATTTAGCTTAAAAGTTTTATTGTACCGTTATACCGTGTGTTTAAAATAACTCCTATAAGCACATTCGCTTTTATACGTCACTAAGAACGAATACTATTTAAGAGGAGGGAACAACACGTGTGCGATCAGCTGTTTTCTGATAAACAATAGCGTCACTCAAAATTACACTAAACACGTTATAGATTAATGTATAAGCGCTCAATTATTTAATTGTAGCGATACGACGCAAAGTAATAATGAAATAAATTACTAGGAAATGTGTATATAATCTATATATGTACACACACATATATATATATTTATATATATATTTATAATGATAATGGTTGTATCTATGATATATATATATATATACATATGTTTATATTAATGTTGAATTATTTATTTTCCAATGTTTAAATAACACACACACACACACACACGCACACACGCATAAACACAACCAAATATAATCATTTTACATACTATCAAGGTGAAGGTCGTAATATTCAAAAATTCCTTTTTTTGCCGTTTCTTTGAATTTTTGAGTGAAACTGCACGAGAGAATCGTTGTGAAAATATTCAAATTATCAAAAAAAAAAACAAAAAAAAAAACAAAACAAAAAATGTGAAAAAATTCTTTTTTAAATTTTTTTTTTCACATTATTGAAGGAAAAGCGTTTCTATTTAATCACCCGTCCGTCACCCGTCGAATTATACTAAATTTATATAAACTTTACAAACAATGCGACTTGAAAGACACGACACAGACACGATACCTTAATACCAGAACTTTCTGTTAAAAAGAAAGCTTTAAGTAGTAAGCTTTCCTTTTTTTTTTAAATAAATTTTATTAATAATTTTCATATGTTCATACAGTTTGAAAAGCATTGCCAATGGATAAGTCTTTCAAAGCGCATATAAAATGAAAAAAAAAGAAAAAAAAAGAAAAGAAAAGAAAAAGAAAAAGGCATTTATTTACAATAGTTAACATAACATGTACATGAATAAATGGCGTAATGGAATTTCGAAAAACAATACGAAGCGAAATTAGTTCTTGTAGTTAGTTATTGAAGTTCACTGTTTTTGCTGTTGTGCTTTTTGTTCCTATCTTGAGTTTTAGCAGAACTTCATACGCATTCAATTTTGTGAAGTGGAATAGTTGACCTCCACCGGTTGTTCTTCTGATTGTTCGTCTTGTGGCAATTGTTCTTCATCTCCATCTCCATCTCCATTTCCATCTCCATTTCCATCTCCATCTTGATCACGTTCTTCTTCGTCGCTTTTGCGATTAAATCTCAATATACTTAAGAATTGTTCGCGAAATATCAAATCTTGATATTTCTCAGCCAATTCCGCACAACATAATGGCTCGCCCGGATGCTCGCGATGGCATGCAATTAATTCGTTGCGTAGCTCTAGTATTTCCCCATCAATATTATTCGTCCATTGCACGGGTTTGCCTAAATAATTTTCCAAACTCGCCACACAATTGCCGAACTCACGATCTTCGTATTGATTGTATTTACCGCCATTTTCGCGGTCGCGTCTTCGATTTAGATTATGCGTGTACGAATGCTGGTACGTCCGCTGCTCATCCGATTTCTGCTTGTATGACTGCTGTCCGTACGACTTACCTTCTCCCTCGTACGGCTGTTGCGTTTGTCGTTGTTCCGGCTGTTCTTTCGATTGTTCTTCTTTTTGCTGTTGATCTTGTGCGTCGTGCCGTATACTGGTTTGTTGCTCTTGTCTCTGCAGATCTTGTAAATTATGAACAGCGCCATTATCTAATGTCTTAACATTTAACTTTTCCTCATTTTGCTTTTGAGCATTTTCTATGCGTGTGACAACCGACGGCGAGACTTGCACAGCAATCCTGCATTCCGGATTTTCGATGCGAGCCGTTTGCGGGGCGGAATTATTGGCACCCATTCATGAATTTCTGCGCCCTAGATTTTATATATTAATTATATTTTAAAAAGAAATTTTGGATGTAAACGCAAATTTCAATTTACAAATTTTCAGTAAGTAATAATTTTGAAAGCTTCGGATTTCCACACACATGTACATGTAACTCAAGGCGACATTTTTGTTTTTCATTTCGAAGAGATGAACAAATCATAGACAAAAGTTACAGAGTTGTTCTGTAAATGACATCCATTTATATGCTTTTCATTATTTTCCATAAATACTGTACTCTACCGTAGATACCTCTACATATCATTAATGACGTAACAATTGACTTATTTTCAATGAATGAATTGAAAGTCCTCATATAAATACGAAATTGTTCGGACAGAAACGATAGTCATTTTCTTGAGCTATTGTGAGAGCGTTTGCGGGCGAGTCATTGTATTCTAAAATTTTGAAAATCACATAACTCTACATATACCTTGAAAAGAGATTTGAGGTCCCGATTGGGATGAAATTTATATTTAAATTTAATGAATATTTCAACTAAAGTTATTCTCAACAATATTTTCGAATTTTTATTTTTTAAGTTTTTTTTTTTTTAGGAGATTTTCAAACGGATTATATTTCTTCCCAAGTTTGACGCTTAAGTCTAAGAACTTAAATGATATTTTTTATATTTTATTTTTTTATATTTTTTAATTTTCAGTTTTCCATATAAATTTTCGGCATAGCGCGACAAATCCATTAACAAATCACATAGGGACAGAGGGATGAATGAAACGAGCAGCGATTTGGTGCATATATGTATTTCATGTTATCCTTCGCGGATCCTCCATGTATCCTATCGTAATTGGGTGCTGTGCGTGAAGGGCGTCAAAAAGGCTTGCAATCCATTCAACAAACCCACTGCTCTTTACAATCCTAGGACTCGCGATATTCGAATGCTCTTAGAACGGAACGCCACTAAAAGATGTAACTTTGCAACTGAACTAACTATCGATAGGTTGTATCACTATAATGTGCAGTGTGTTTGTCCTTAGTTCCTTTAACTTTTGAGTGCATTTTATAGATGAGCTGTAAAGAGATAAGAGTTAAGTGTGAAAAAATTCTTCCTGGACTTTATGTGTATTTTTTAATGATATTTGGCACTTAGACAACGTTTCAACATTTCGTATGTTGTTTGCTCTCGGTCTAGACAAAGCAACCATTAATTATATGAATGTTAGTACAGAGCAAGAGATTGTTTAAAACAGAGTAAAGGTTTTGTGTAATAACGGAACACAAATATTTGTGATTATCTTTTTTTTTTTCTCCGTTTCAATTATCGTATGTTGCCATTTTATTGTTCAGTACATATGTAGTGTGGACATTATATTAGAAATCTGTCTGCTGCTCTGCTGCGCAATCTTGTTCTAGCGATCCTTATCGAACGTTGTTGCATTCAAAAATTAATACGTCATAGAATCATCGATTTTTTTCCATCAATCGGTTTAACGAATGCTTTTTAATAAAAATATATTTTTAATTATTATTAAATATAAAAACAAAAATTGGTTTTTAATCTCTCGTTCTCTCTCTCTCTCTCCCTCTATTCAAAAAATCAAAGATAAATTAGTCAAAAAAAAAAATGTTTCTCTTCATAAATTATTTCATTTAATGATAAAAAAAAAAAAAAATGTCAAAAGAAACCTTTAACCATTAAAAGAGTTTGTTGCCCTTTACCCGGGCATCGGGCAATAAAAGCTTCTGATCGCAGACAATTGACGTCAAATATTCAATATCTAGGTATGTATTATGTGTAGTAGAGGGATAACGTATGATTTTATTGCTTAGTAAATGAACGGATATAAGCAATTTTTTATTTATGGTCTTTTCAAGTGGAAGTCCATTTAATTACCTTTTTTTACTTTTTTTTGAGGTTATGACGTGAAATTCTATTTCTACTTTCTTATCAAATTTTCAATATTCAATTTCGAAAACTAATATTTAATCATCGACTCGTATGGGACGAGTTTAAGTTTTTAATAAATATGTAAATGTCTTGTAAAAAGTAATGTTGACTGGGAAGTGAAAAATAATGCGTTATACTGGAAAAATGCTCCGAACCGAAACATTTTTAATAACATCCGTCCTTAGGTCAAAACACCTTGACATACAAAATTACTTCAAAATATGACGAAATTTGTGACCTGCAATTGAACGAAAGACAACAACACGAACGGACGGACAGAGAAGCTTAAGTGTGTATATCTTAAATTCTTCAGTGTGTTGTATACGGACCCTTTAACTCAATATATCCCTGGTGTAGGCTCGTAGGTTCAATCCATCAAGAAATTTGCTAAAATTACCTACAACTTCTTCTTCATATAGGAATACGATAATGTTTTAAATTAAATCTTATGAAATTTATCGAGTTTTATATAAATTCAATATTCTTTACTTAAAAAAGAATTTGTAATCATTAAGTCGTAAACGCAAGTACATACACCTAGTGCCTTATCAGTCCGGCAAAAAAAAAAAACTATATCCAATAAAATCAGTATTGATTCTCTTGTATGGTGAAGCGAAGAATTAAACTGACTTTAAAAAGAAATCGCAATAATAAAATCAAATGGAAGAAATTATGTTAATTGCTAACCATTAGAAAAAGTTTTTATATCTGTGCCTGAATTTCGAATTGTCGACAAGGTTTTGTTTTTACCTATCTTTGTGTGTGTGTTAAGCGGATTAAAATCGCATTCCATGAAACTATATGTGACTCTTTCTATATTCTCAAGCTTATCTAGCAGAGACGACCCTAACTTGGAGGGGCAATGGGAGGAATGGCGAAATATACTGATCTCCTCACATCGATTGTAAATCGAATCAAGTAGTAACAGGCAACAGGGTTCCAGGTAAGTCTTGATAATTACTTAGTTTCCTTAATAAAATCTAAGCTTTGCATTTACCTGTAGAATGAGTGTTTTACTCGGGCAGTTAATCGAGTTGTGACAATTATTTGATTTCTACATAAGCTTTTGCATCGAGACGGATGTCTAAATCAACCTGATTAAATTGACCAGAGAGAGAGAGAGAGAGAGTCTGATGGTGATTAAGTCAATGTGTTTCTCAAAGGATCTTTGCTGCGTATTTCGTAATGAAATAATAAACGCGCAGCTTGAGTGACACAAGTGACTAAAAAAAAGTTCTCCCAGTTCACCAGATGCCTGGTGGCGTGATGGCGATCTTTTTATTGTCGGCAATAATAGAAAATTGCTATCATTGTTATATAGATTGTTTATTACTTGTTTTTATGCTAAGTTTTTGTTTTTCGTTTTTCCCTTTCTTTCATTTTTCTCGAGAATAAAAATACCTAATAATAATAATAATAACAATAATAATAATAATAATAATGATGATAATAACGTTTTCCCCTCCAAATGTAGAAAATTTCATCCGCATATGCAATTAGAAAAACCGGTAGTGGCAATAACACAACAGCTGAAAATTCTCTATTTTGCTTATAAAAAAAAAAAAAAAAAGAAAAAAACTAAAAGCTTATATGTTGTTGCCCCCTGTACTGGGGAGTACAATGATGCTATGTTGCGGCAATTAGCACAACACGTAGAAGGAGATTAAACATAATCCCCTCACGGCAGCTTAGTAGTATGATGTAGTTAATGATACCGATAGACAAGCAAAGTTTATAAACATATTAATAGTAATGTGATTAATTATGTGATTTTTTTTTTTATTATTTATTTTTTATAAAATCTTAACTAATCTAATATATTAAATCAATAACAGCTGCTGGCCATGATAATGCCATGTTTTCAATTTGAAGCCTTAATAATATTGTTTGAATAATCTTATGTTATAATTTCTACGGTTAATTGATTTATACGATTTTGCTTTTCAACTTCTTTTTTTTTTTCTTAACATTTTCGTTGACTATATTAATTAATTAATAGACATTAATACACAAGTGGTTGGAAGGTATCATGTATGTATAACACAAGACATTTTAATATAGAAAAAAAAAAATAAAAAATTAATTTAAATCTATGAATGAAATGAAAAACGGTAGACTAGAGATTTGTATGCCGTAAACGAAAGGGCAGTTAACTTAGATTGAGTAGATGTGGTAAGTGTAGGTTTGAACTTTGGTTTTTTTCTTTGCTTTCTTTCATTTAAGTTTTTCTTATATAGCATCTATATGCGATATTTCGACAAGTTTCTCCTTAATATATATACTTTTTTTTTTTTGTTTTTAATCTGTAAACCGCTTGTAATCTTTTCTTTTTTTTTTTTAATTTACGCAATAGTTTAAACTCTGACAGAGATCATGTTATTATCATTATTTTTTCTAATTTCATGTTTATGTAAAACGTGCATAAGCTTTGATTTGTATAAATCTCCAATCAACTGGCATCATATGCAATTAATCAAACGCCTACATTGAAATTTTTATGAGATTTTTAGGATTTTTTTTTTTCTTTTTTTTTCTTTCTTTCTTAATAATATATCGCGGCTTTTGGACTGCGGTATAATATAAATGATTATGTTAACTAACGCAATCTGCTGGCAACACACTGTAAGGTATTAATCAACAGCCAAAAATTATGTTGACTAAGCTGCGCCGGTCTAAGTGTTTGATCTCTTCAAAGTGGGGAACGAAAATTAGAATTTTCCATAAATACTCTTGAAATGAATGCAATGAATGTCAACGCTTAGGCGAGCAGGCGTCCACAGAGTCAACATTTTATTTTCTTTTGTGTCCTTCTCAATAACTTATATGCTTACATAGCTAACACTTTAAAATGACAGATAGACTTACAAATGGAAAGGCCTTCAATTACCGAACTAGGGTTTTTCCTCTCATCTAAAAAGGCTTTTTCGATAAGTATTCCAAACTGGGAATAAATCTTTTATTCAATTGCTTTTAATTTATTTCTCAAATCTCTCTCTCTCTCTCTCTCTCTCTCTTTGTCTCTGATTTATGCTGCGAACGAACTAATTTAACTTAACATTTACTAAAAATAGATTAATTTTTTTAAATTTATTAAAGAAAAAAAAAAGAGAGGGTTCCGAGGTTTTTGATAAGAAAATATAGAGGTGCTAGGTCCTTGCAGAAGTTTAGCTTGGTTTAGAAAGTACTAAAGATTTTCAAGGACATACGAAAACTTTTCCAAGGTTTTTGATAAGAGGATATCGACGTGGTAGAGCCTTGCAGAAGTTTAGNGCTTGGCTTAGAAAGTACTAAAGATTTTCAAGGACATACGAAAACTTTTCCAAGGTTTTTGATAAGAGGATATCGACGTGGTAGAGCCTTGCAGAGCTTTCGCTTGGCTTAGAAAATACAGATTTTCAAGGACATGCGAAAACTTTTTCAAGGTTTTTGCTAAGAAGATATAGACGTGATAGGTCCTTGCAGAGCTTACTAAAAGTAGATTAATTTTTTAAAATTTATTAAAGAAAAAAAAAGAGAGGGTTCCGAGGTTTTTGATAAGAAAATATGGAGGTGCTAGGTCCTTGCAGAAGTCTAGCTTGGCTTAGAAAGTACTAAAGATTTTCAAGGACATGCGAAAACTTTTCCAAGGTTTTTGATAAGAAGATATAGACGTGGTAGGTCCTTGCAGAGCTTTCGCTTGGATTTTGTCAACGTACGATTATAGGACGCAATTTTGGGCTTTTTAGGACTTCGGGTGAGCAAGAGACCATTTCTTCTTGAAAAAAATTGATTTACAAATGAATTTTTTTATTTTAAGTCACTCAAAAATTGTCCTTAGGTCAAAAGGCGCGATGTCGCAATGCTCACTAGAGAATCTGTTTTTAATGCTGTAAATTGGTCGACATAAGTACGTAGAAGATGTCAAGAAGTCGTTCATAGCTAAAATATAATTCTCCGATCTTATTGTATTAAATCCATAGTCGGAGAATTATTTTGCTCAAATTACGGCATTCACTTTTAATCACTTCAAAATGTCGATCGAGACCTGTTGATGAGTTAATTATGCTATACATTGTCTCGTTCTTCCATTGCTTCCATGCTTTATCTGTTAGTGGCATAAATCACTGTTTGTTACCTCCACCCAATGGTTGCCAAATATATCTTTGCAATTACCTCTTGATTCAGTCATTTTTTTCTCCATGCCAACTATTCATCTCACGCTCCTTCTATTTCTCAATACATTTATTCCTTCCTCCGTTCGCCTTTTCTTCCACTTGCCTCTTCGTCCAGCTGCTATCTTTTTATCTGTACTTAGTCATTAGTCCGACATTCTCGATTTCACTTCACTTACTCCTTCGTTTATTTCCTTCCTCCATTCACCCTCCCCCTTATACATTTATTACTAACATCCTACACACTCTACATGGGGTCTTAAATTATCTATAACTGTATATACTATATACTATACTACTACTACTATACTATATACTATACTATATACTATAAATGTCACTCCCGGAAAATTCCCATCGGGAAAAAGTGGTTGAACTTCATCAACTAACTGAACAAACGAATTAAAAAAGGACTACACAGGAGACTACACTAATTAGTGGGTTCAAAAGGTCTGGTCGTCTTTCAAAGCAAATCATCGAAGCAGTTCGTGAGAGGGTTAATGAGAGTCCATGAACGTCAATTCGGCACTCGAACCAAGAATTGGATTTGAGAAGCTCTCTACACCGTGTTCTTACGCAAAATTTAAATCGGAACAGAAGCCTATAGACCATGCACAGCGGTTAGAGTGTCTCGATTAGTTTATGGAGCAATCACAAGTGGATGCTAATTTTTCGAACAAAATTACAATACATATGCGCGAGCAAATCCCTGGAGACTATTTACCCGATATGCTCTTCTATCCACGACCCCCCTTCACTTTTCTTAAGTGATACCCCAATTCACTTTTTTTAATTATAAAATTGTATTTTCTATTAAAACTATTTCGTGTGCCAATTTTGCGTCACACCACGTATGCCCGTCTATCCGTTTATAACTCAATTCATATATTCTTACATACACTTCTACTCTTCTGGTTAATAATGATTTTATCTCCGCGCCTAATTCTTCGTGCGTTTGTTCCTTTACCCATCCGTTATCTTCTAACTTCCGTCGCTAGCCTTTCTCAAGCATTTGACCGTTCAATACTCTGAGTATTTATTCGCCTCGTCTGTCTTCCTCCTTTCGAGGGTGTGAAGTTATATTTAACTATAAATAGCTAAGACACGAACCAAATTTTTTTTTGCAGAGCTCTGTTAAGCTCTTAACAGAATTCTATAAAAACAAAGTCTCGGAAGGATTTAAGTTAAAATTTAATTAAAATAAAAGGTTTGAAAATTTTTTTTACAAAATATAATAAACAAAACATGTATTTATGTAAATTAATTAATATTTGAAAAGTCAGTATTTTTACTCTATGGCATAAACGAGGTTGATAAAGAGAAAGTTTGCTAAGCTACCATTAGCACTGTAAAACCATTATCTGTAAAAAAATGAAACTAGGGCTGGGTGAATCCTCTATTAATAGCCTTTCCAACGATGTGCAGCTTATATTAAGTTTTACTCGGAGAATTATTTTATGGGACTTTGAAAATTGCCATACTTAACGTAATACCGGCTAACATATAAGCAGTGGTGTTGTGCTAATTTTTTTTTTACCGGAACGCGTATATATAATTATATAGACAGGGCCGATTCTGGGTAGGCGGCCGCGGTCTCATGTCCCAAATTTGTCGACGGGTGGGAGATTTCCCACACTTGGGTATGGCAATAAACTATACCAGGGATGAGTAACGTACGGTCCGCTTGCATTAAAATTTATTTATGAAATCTTTACTTTTTTAAAATTTTATATTTTTTTCTTCTAATGTTTATTAAAAATTCTCGTTATCAGAAATCATTTTCAGTTCCGGAACGCGTTCCTGTCCAAAAAGAAAGTACCGGAACGACGTTCCGGAGCGTTCCGGCTCGACAGCACCACTGCATATAAGCAAATTTTGATAGGTCACTGTGGGCAAACTATGTCCTATGAAATCATCAAACAAGGGCAGGGTGAATCTCCTATTAATAGCCTTTCTAATGCTGTACAAGTTATCGATATAAGTACAAGGAACGATATAAGTGCTTGGGTCGATATAAGTACTTGCATAAGTACTTGCATCGGTATAAGTACTTGCATCATCTGCCTTTCTATACTTACGACTTTCCTTCGTCTACTTCTGTTCATGTTCTGTTCTTCAATTCGACTGACATTTCGAATTATTACCTTTTTATCTATTCTTTCGTTTCTCCGTCCATAAGTCTTTCTGTCCTTGATTGCATGGGTTCATAAAACTTATCGCATATATAGCTTGGTTGATTTCGTCTTATTACGATTGCTTGATTGTGGTCCATTTACAAATCGACCCACATAACTGCTTAAATATCAAAATCGTAATCGAAACTCAATTAATGCAATTTATGTCCAACGAACCTTTGTCATTAAGTCCATTCCAAATTTTGCAACTATTTACTCAATCTAGGGTATAAAAGAGATCGAACTTTTGATTTGCCTCAAGAGAAGAGTATACAAGATTCGTTTCAATGCCATTATGTCTTTATTTGTTTCGTTTCTTTGACATAAATCTGCAAATTGCATTCAAGTTTCTTTCTTTTTTTTTTTGTGTAGATTTTGATTAATTTGCTAAATTAAACAGTTGGCAAAATTTTAGTTTATTTTTTTTGGTTATTTGTTTTGGTAGAAGTTTTATGACTCTTGTGCTTTTTCGAGAGTTAATGCGCACAAATGTGTGCGGTGAGCATTTACACTTCATTTTCGAAGCGTTTCCAATAACATTTTCCGGCAATTGGTGTCAATACAATGAAAAATGGCTTGTTGTACATTTAGTGATCACTTAATTTTTGTTGCTATTCCACATTAAATAGATCGATGAAAATTGCACGTGGCGTTCACTTCAACTGCTGCGCTAATGATTGCAAAAAAAAAAAAAAAATAAAAAAAATATTTGGATCGCAATACTACGTCGGCTTATTCTATTAAAAAGAGATAGACATAGAGATAGATAGAGAGAGATAGACATAGAGAGAGAGAGAGAGAGACAGAGAGAGAGAGAGCGCCCGAGGGAGAGGGAGATAGTTTGTAAGAATTAAAAAATTTTTATTTTCTACACACTGTACAAGTTACGCTAAAATTGAACAGAAACGCCTCATGAATATTCAAATCAAGCAATTTTGATGTCAAAATGTAAATAAGTCGTTAAAGCAAGGTGTTGACAAACAAATCACAGACCATAAAACATTTCGCAGACATTGTTGGTATTTTTTTTGTTGTTTTTTTCAACAAATTTGGTCAATCAACAATCGAAGTTTTATACTGTTTTCGGTTTTGAGGGGAATTTTACATTTAAGTTGATTGTAATACCAGCCATGTCTGCAACTAGCAACTATATAATACATCAGATGCATATTAATCAACAAAAAAAAGAAACAAATAATAAGTAAAACAAACACATTTTCAAATACTTTAAACTGTATTGTGGTTGTTTAGGAAATTATAGCTTTTAAGGATAAGGCTCATTAATGTCTTATGGCGAAAAAATAATTTGTTTTCTTGTTATTTATTTTTTTATTTGTTGTCTTCATAATTATGTTAAACGTCAAAACAAAGTCACGTTTCGTTGTTTTTATATGAAATTTTCAACGATAACGTTGTACAATTTTTCATCGAATCTTATTCATTGCATTGCACTTAACTGAAATTAAAATTAATGTGTCATAAAAGCCATTACTTGGATAGGCCTATCGCTATGACCTGTGACTACCAAAAAAAAAAATGAGAGAGAAAAACAAAAAAAAAAAAAAAGGCAAAGGAAATAATAACCAAATGCCGAAGACAAGCGGCAGTCATGTCGGCAAACATGCCGTTTAAACACTAGAAATAATGACAAGTACAACAGCCAATTACCCGCGTAACAGGTAACAAGCGAGATGCACGCAATTTACAACATCTTTACTTACTTACTTATACGGATTAGTTATGAACAGTGAGACCTTTCTTAAACAACCTTCGACCACCGCAAGTTTTGCGAAGAATCATTTTTCTTTTCTTTTTTTTTTTTTGGCCTAATAGATGCTTTGGACCTTCTAGTATATGTGGGAAAAAATGCATTATTCGAATGAGTTTTTTTTCCTTTAAAATTTTATGCTTTTTCCGAAAGAGACCACCTACGTACTAGGACCAGCTTCTCAAAGTTCCAGCCTAATATTTTATCTGTTGATTTCTAGTTTCTCTAGGACTTATGCTCATTTAAGACGTCGTTTTCAAAGGACAAAAATTTCGTGACAACCGTTGGTGGGTGCAGACAAAGCTGAGAGCGAAGAATTGAAAACGTTTTACCCAGAAATTGAAAGTATGGGATGAAGTTTCTGCTGTGGGTCATGTGTTCCGTTATTAAATTGCACATTTTCTTGCCGTCTTCTCCATCATTTCGAAACATGGAAAATACAAAACCTACGATGTTCCCTTTGTCAGCCACCTTTGAGCTTAAAATCGTCGAAGAAAGAGAACGAGGACAGTTTCACGCGTTTCGACACTTTTCGAAATCGACCAAGCACCACAACCTAAACAACGTTCAATAAAATTGTTTACTGTGTCTTGAAAATACAGCCCTCTAGGGAAACAGCTAAGATTTTTAAACATTTAACATTTGAATTTAAACATTTTTTGTTAATAAGAGAATGAGTTTTCTTGCGCGCGCGAAAATGTACACTTTTTCACTGAAACAATCGCTGCCTCTTAGGTGTTCCACTAGGCTTAGAAATGCAGATTAAATGATTTTTTTTTTTTTTAATTCAAACTTAGACCAGTTATGTTGTTTTGCGCGGAGACCCTTAAACTGGAGATGTCTCAAGAGAATGGCTGAGGTGTTGCTCTGCCTTTTTTTAATGTTTTTTCGAAAATAATTATTTTTTTTAATACTTGCAGGTATGCTTAAGAGTCTCCTCAAGTATTATTATTCTACTACTTTTCCTTCTGTCTAAAAAATATTGGCAAAGAAACCCCCATTTCTCAGGCTGTTGATCCCTGTCTGTTGCCTTAAATGAAGGAATACCTACAAAAAAATTGCTTCAGCACTTTTAAAGAAATGCAATGCAAGGGGAGATGCATTTTCCGATATATAATATAATTACATAATAAATGGGTTTAAATGGAACCACAAATTATTAGATGACTTTTTTAAAAGACAACGTGAATGTTGCCTTTCCATAATGACGAATGAATTAGCGAACACGGATAAATCGTTAAATATGAATACAAAAACGTGAAATAGTATAAATTTACACAGTGATATAATAAAAAGTGTATATCTATGTGAATCGATATTAAAATCGGTGAGAAAATTTACATTTTTATATGCATTAACTTTTTTTGAGGTTATGCCGCGACAATAAAAAAAAAGAAAAAAATAAAAAGGGAAGAAGAATATTCGTAGTCAGAAAATTTAATAAAAATTTAAAAAGTGTTATTAATAAAATATCGTGTAATTAATAAAATATCCGTTAAAAACGGGATTTACTGTATTTCAGTTTGCAGGAGAATAGGAGACTGAGTATGTGTTTATAAGCACGTATATTGGAGTGGTCTTTATAGGTACGCTATTAGGTGTTTTACAGGTGCTTTTTTAATTTCAATTTTGCAAACAGATTTTATAATAACCACGATACTAGTGTGAAAAGGTGAACTTACAGGCATAGTGTTTATTAGATGTATTTAGATAACATCGTATTCATGATATCGCGCTATGTGTGAATACGCATTTATTGCATGATTAAGGCCACAGGCATTGAGTTCTACATAATAGCAGCTGGTTTAGTGGGATTGCCAGTTAATATTGTGTTTCGATATTAATAAGAAATATGGATTTGGATTTGGGGGAGAAGTATATTAAGAGATTTTTATCACTCTCTCTCTCTCTCTCTCTCTGCCACTCTCTCTCTCTCTCTCTCTCTCTCTCTGTCTCTGCCTTGCTCTCTCTCTGCCTTGCTCTCTCTCTGCCTTGCTCTCTCTCTGCCTCTCTCTCTCTCTGTCTCTGCCTCTCTCCCCTTCTCTCTCTCTCTCTCTCTCTCTCTCTCTCTCTCTCTCTCTCTNCCTCTCTCTCTCTCTCTCTCTCTCTCTGCCTCTCTCTCTCTCTCTCTCTCTCTCTAAACGATGTTGTATCATACGGTGGACAGAATCAGACTGCTGCCTTTTTAACACGTGGTATTTGTATTTTGTCCGTCGTATGAGTTTTCGCTAACAACATTTTCAAACACTTCACATATTCAAGGAGAAAATGAAGCGAAATAAATTGATACAATTAATAGATAGATAGATATAAAGGCCAGTTAATGCCTAAAGTTTAGAAGAACATTTATTTTCTATTCTCCTCTTCCCTTTTATCCCTTCTATCCCAATTAAAGTCATGCAATCACTCAAAAAAGCCTTGCATCGTGGTGAATCTTCTTTCCACGATACCTGAATAGTGAACGGCTTAATAACGCCCATTATGAACTTGAATGAAATTTGATGAGAAGTTTATTAAACAAAAGAGAAAAGAAAAACTCTCAAAATTTATTCCTTGGACTATGAATGAGCTTCAATCCTATGCCAAACCACGTAAGGCAAACAACAAGAAGTCTCGTTGCACAGATTCCTGGAGATCTACAACTTGAAAGATAAAATGCAGATGAGTATTCAAGAGTTGGTCTAACTAAAGGGATCTGGTTTTATTAACTGAAACCTCTATATGTATATGAACCTTGATTTTTGAGTCGAAAAGAAGTCCAAAGTCTTTCAGTTATACATTTTCCTGGATGGAAGGCGACTATCAATACGATAATAGGAGGCCAAGCACTATACAATTGATTGCACGCTATGTAGACGTGTTCGCAAGATCAGAGTGAAGAAGTTTAGTACCATGTATTGGGTCAAGAGAGAGAGAGAGGAAAAGTTTAACGACGTCTGCAAACATTAAATGAATGCACTCAGGAAGTAATATAAATAAAAGCGGATCACGATGATTGATCTGGGGAACACCGGAAGTACCGACAATTCCTAAAGATTGGCAAGAATCCAACAACACCCGTTGGGTACGACCAGAGAGATAACTATTAAACCAGGCATCCGTACTGTTCGAAAAACCAAGCGGAAGTATTTTATCGACTAACAATCCATGATCCGCTCTGTCGAAAGCTTTTGGAAAGGTCCATGAATATCGGTTTGTTTTACAAATTGGACTACAAAACTCCAAAAGGTTAGTGGAAGTAGACCTACTGTTTCAAAAACCGTGCTGACAGTACGATATAATTGACCCTAAAATAGGAGGAGTAGTAAGCCTTTCGTCAATAAGTTTTCGAGATCTACTTTTTTTTCATAAGGAGTTAAAAGAAAACTTCTTTTGCAAGCCGATGGGAGATAGGAAATCAGAACAATGGAATGGTTGGAGAATGGAACAACATCAGGGCCAGAGCAGGAAGAGGAGGAGAACAACAACTGAGTATGTTGTGCAAATTATTCAAATGTCCGAAGAAATCTGGATCCTAATAAATGGAATATTGAAAGCCGGACGATTTTGTCAGATACACGTCACAAACATTTCATTTACGATACCTTTCGGAATCTTTGTTAAATTGCATTCGCGCATATAAAGACCCGAGATGTAGGCAAGGTCTCTGGAATCTCTTCCAAGTTCATATTAGTTCATCTTTCTTTCTCTAGTACTCGTACGTTTTATTATTTGCTTCTTCTCTGCTACAATGAATTATATTTGATTTAAAAGAAAAAAGAAAAAAGAAAAAAGAAAAAAGAAAGAGGAAGAGAAAAAAGTGTTCAATTTCTTGATTTGAGAAAAAGAATCTCCCACAGTTATTGCGTTGGTATGGACACTAAAGACACAACTAACAAATAAATGCTTTAATTTACTTTTCTATTTAGAGTGTGCGCGGCAAACGAATTCGTGCCATCACGCAAGCTCTTCATCTTGAACAAATTTGTTTACTATCATAAGGTCTCTAAGTGTTGTGTGTTCTAGGCAATCTCTTGTGGCACCAAACGGACGCTTTCTTTTGATTTCAAGTGAAACGTGAGTGTACTGCGGTCTTATAAGCTGAACGACAAAACGAGGGCGCCTTTCAATTGCTTTACTCTCCATTTAAAAAGACACTCTAATGCATTTTATTTTACCATTTAGCTCAACCTTAAGTATTTTGTTGCGTCTATTCAAAATGCCTTGCAAAAAATTCCAAACAAATGTTATTTGAAATTGTTTACTCATTCGCATGTATTTCGTATAAATTTCGATCAACAATTAAATAAAATATTGACCGAGATCGGTAAGTTGCATGAACCTTGTACTCGCTGAAGTTCCTTTATCCAGATTTGATCTTCGAAATATTGCTCGCTCTGATTTTAATCAAATCGGAGCTTTTTTGCAAAGACGATTGACATTTAACGAGTACGAAGCTTAGACATAATCTCAACACAGGCGAGTGAACTGTTCTAGACAGTGTGGGATGAGTGATGAAGAAGCTTAATTATCGTAATAAATTGATGGGTTTTTGCTTCGGAATTATGCAGAGACACAAAGTACATATGGAATAGCTTCGTACATATATATATATATGTATATATTTATAGGAAGGGCCGCAAAACTTTTAAACTAGGCAAATAGCATTTAGCATGCAAGGTTTCTTCTTTTGGTTTATTTGCTTTTGCTTTCTTATTACTCTTGGAATGATTATAGTATTTTGCACAAATGGCGTTTGTACAGGAATGTGTTAAATCATGAAAATTGTATTAGCTTGATGGGACTAATGCTTACAAAACGTGTCCTATGTATTAGCTAACATTATGTTTGCTTATATTTAACAATATGTGTGTGTGTGTGTGTGTGTTTTTGTGTGTGTACGCGCGCGCTCATTTTATAGCTATAAGTTCTCATTACAAATCGTTCTTAGTATAGATTTTCATTTTGTCTTTTTTTTTTGTTTTTGTATTTCTTTCGATTTCTTGTAAACAAACCGCCTTTGTGTTAAAGACGTTTAGAATGCTTTTTATAGCTCGATTAGCTAACAATGCATCTTATCGTTATGTTTAGTTACTTTATTCTGACTTACAAGAACATATATATATATATATATATATAATTCATATTTATATTCATAAAACGATTCTTGGCTAATTGAAGCATACCAGCGTTCGATGGTGAGATAGTAAGTTTACAGACATACATCTAAATATGTGATCAGAGGCGACCTAGTGAAATTAGTCAGTCGGTTTGTCGGTTTTTCTGTTCAAGAAAATCCTATATATATATATATATATATATTAAGTTCGTGCGTGTGTACGTAACATCTAAAGGGACGTGAGATAGATAAATAGGCCTTTTATTAGATCTATTGATTCAGAGTCAAACTATCCGTTCAGAGAATCGGTTTAACTTAAAGACAACAGTTTCCGAGATCTTTGTGTTTATGTGTATGTGTTTATCAGAATGTTATCACAGATGTATGTGTTTATCAGACTGCTATCGATTGGCCGAAGGACGAAAGCTAGTGAATACTGTACTGGATGGCATAATTTATGTAATCACACTCTAGGGGATGACTTTAGGTTTAAAGATTCGATTTAGACAAAAAAAAAAAACAAAAAAAAATTTATTATCTTAACAAAGATTGCTGGAAACCAGTATTTTGGATGGAAAGATTTTTGGAACTCTACTCTACATAAGTAATCTTACAACAAATAAGCTCTTGGAAGTTAAAAAAGTCGAATTTTCATTATTTTATAACGAAAGTTGAGCAAACATATCAATTTGATATATAAATATACTGCGGTAAGCTCCGACTGCCTTGGCCTAGCTCGTAAGGCTTCATATGGGAATAAAGTTTAGTTTTTGATATAACATAATTGAAGGTGTGGCAGGCAGAGCATAATGATTTGATATATAAATTTGCTCCGTTCCAGTCGAACCATAGTAATCTATTTCTGGCGATCCTCTGTATATAAGGGTTCTCAAGAAAACTTAACCTTTATAGAGAATCAATGTGTCGACAAAGAAAAACGAAAAATTGTATTAGGCTAAGTGGTGGGGCAGATTTCATAGTCGGCCTCTTTCTTTATTTTTATTTCACTTTAATTTTAAAAATTAGATTTTAATCGTTTCATATTCTTTCACTAATAATATTTTGTATACTCATCTGATACATTATCCTGGGGTATCTTACTTGCATTATATTAAGGATATCCTCAGATCAATCAGATTTATGTTATAGATTCAGGTATAGGTTTTTCAATAGCATAGGTTATTGGTCCTTCACCGTCTCACGATATATTTGCATATATATGCTCTCAACAGATTCCATTTTAGTTAAGCAAAGATTTCACGCCCATCGTAAAAACGACGAAGATTTTTTATTTCATCCGTAGCATCCGGAAAATCCTATCGGATTCCCCATGTTCCGAATCCGTCGTAGAATTCTAAGAGAATCGATGAATTTTTCAATGCTCGTGCATTCAGTCATTTATCCGTGAACGTATATCGCAACAGGAGGACATTAAGTTGCTTATTGTCGTCAAAGAGACTTTGAAAATCGTCTGTGACCTTCAAGGACACCTAAAAGTATAGTGCCAAACTAGCTAAACTGGTAGCTTCGTAGACGCACCTGCAATAAGCAAAATTAAAAAAAGTCTCACTCTATCCCCTAGTGCTAGGCATTTAAAAATTGAAAAACTGCTACAAATATTTCCCAGTCATGGCATAAAAGGAAGTTTGATTGGCCAATTGACACGCCTATAAATTAACAAATTACTTTACAATTTTTATGCATTGATTTGATTGAGGTCGTGGGTGCACAAGATTCGCCTTAAGGCAAATATGATTTCCTTGCTTGGCTTTGTTTTTTTGCCGATTGTCACATTACTATATATATATATATCTATATGTGTGTGTAGGAGGACGTTTCTCTTTGTTAGTTTGTTACTTTTAAACATTGAAGTTCTGCTGATGGTTTTACAACAAGTTTCAAGTCTTTTTATTATCATCAAAGCCATGTGAAAATGTTTTCATATTTTATTAACAATAGTTTCTAGCATTCACTTAATAACCATATATTTCTTCTCAACTGTTTGCAAAATCATAACGAAAATGTGCTTAACACACGCTAACAACAGGCACGAATTTTGCCAAATTATTGGATATCAATTGAAGAGATGCCGCCGCTTAATAACCTAAACGGCAATGGGATTTCCTATCTGATCTTGAATAAGAATGAAAGCTATCTCGATTATCTGAAAATCAAAACACATTCCATTGATGAAATGATCTGAAAGGACGGTGTGTGTGTCAATCTGATTCACTTACTATCTGCCCATTTTTTTTTTTTTTTTGTATACCTTCCTCCTTAATTGTAAATTTAATGTTTCTTCATCTTTTACTTGCTAATAAATTCTTCTTCTTAAATTTTATATAAAGACGACAACCCTGCTTACAATCACTTTTCTAAATTATAATTTGTGCCATATAATAAACGATCGTTGATTTACTCAATTGTAACACGAACTTAATAATATCGCAAACAAAAAGAGGAAAACACAAAAGAGAGTCGAAAGTATTAAATATTGCAGATATTAGGTAAAAAAAAAAAAAATAAAAAAGAAATCCCAATAAATTTTTGAATTTTTCTTTTCAAATCTCTTTAATGCAATACTAGTGGCACAGAATAACTTACGAAGTTTTTTTGTTATTAAAAAAAATTGAAAAAAAATACAATTTTTCAAATATTTTTTTCTTTATGAAAAGGGAAAAATTAAAAATACAAGTAAGAAAACTGCCTTCGATTGTGACAGAATCCTGTATACCCTTCTTCTAAAAAAGATTAAAAAAAAAAAAGCCCAAAAAAAAAAACAGAATTTTTATACCCTATATGATGCGGGAAGGGCATAATTGATTTTTCTTATTCTTTGTGGAATAAAAGGCGAAATTTTTATCGAAAGGCGGACAGGAAAAGGTGTTCTCAGTTTTTGTTACATAGTAGGCGTGTGCGATTTGTGCCATTTCTTAATTCTTTTGTAAATGATTTTCACTAACGGAAGAATTTTCACCGCAGATGGTACACAGTCGGGCAGACGAACAGACAGACATGCTTTAATGCATTCCAGATTAAACATTAGCCAGGAATGTGTATAGCTTATGGGGCTTTTGAAGTGTGCTTAGGTCTAATAAATGTTTTGACAACAAAAATGAAATGTTGATACATATATATACATATATATATATATTGGGTAGGCGCGCACAATTTTTTCCTCTGACATCGCTTATTGAATACTCGTTCAAATTTTGATGCATTCATTTGTTGTAGTTTGCTAGTAATAAGTGAAAAACCAATTCTTTTTCTCTTTGGAAAACAGAGGTGTTTTCAATTTGCGGGGTACCATGGGCCTGTTTTTCGGCCGACTCAGTACTATGAACATGAATGCAAGAACTTTCAATATTCCCACTAAATTTGAATGTTTACAACAGACATTATGCAGACGGACGTAGGGACATGCTTAAATCGATTTAGAATTTTATGCTCAAGAATATATATACGTTGTGGGGTCCCTGACGCTTCCTCCTGGGCGTTACAAATATTTTAACAAAATGAACGTAACCGTCATGTCTCGGTGACGCGTGTAAAAATAATCATATTTAGCCCCAAATGTTAGTTTACGAGCAAAAAATGACGGAATGATTTATAACAAAACACTTTGTATTGCAGAAAGACCAAGAAAGAGCAGATTTTAAGTATTGTTAAAGTGATTTTTATTTTTACATAAAATGCTTGTCGGACGTTAGGACATTTGGCCCTAACATATATAGGGGTTATCGTAAAAAGCAAGCACTCATATAAAGAGAAAGTCTGTCTAATTTCTGGTTTTTTGATAAAGAAAACAGAGGAAATTAGATTAAGTTTGCTAAACTTTGATCAGGTTCTGTGGTGTTTTGGGCTATCCTTCAATATGCGGATTTTTGCGAAAATTATGTCTTTGCATGAAAATAATGCGTAATGTTAGGTATATTATTATCAAAACGAGTGAGCAACTGTACCAAGCGAAGTGTGTACGGTATGGTTGGTCTTCCCCGACTTGTTTATATTCTATGTCGTCTGTGGAACAAGGGTATATTAAATTTATACGGGTGTATGTAGCACCCGGGAGAATTTGAGATGGACCTAACTTTTATTGTGTTGATCTAAGATTGTTTGTCTGTCTCTGCGTGTCATTTTCTTCAGCTTTAACTTACAAGCCGCAAATTTTTTAGATATTTTCATGCAATTCGGTACAATGAGATGTGCTTTGATCCAAGAACGGATGCTATTGGAAATGGTGCGAATCAAAGCACTTTTTCAATCAATTTGCATACAAACGCAGGAATGCTGGAATCACTATAGTGTTTTCACTTGTTATTCCTATTTTATTTATTTTTTGTTTTATTAATTTATTAATCGCCAAAACATTTCCGAATCGTTAATAAAAGTGCCGAACGAAATCTTCATAAATAATGGATTAAGTTTTATTTCGTAAAAACTATTTGAATTTTATGAAATTTAATTTTACACACTTGTAAAATTTATTATAGTGTTTTTTATTTTCCTCTTCATTAACAATAACGGCACTCTTTTCAATTTCGATGCGCAAATTATTATTGATGAAGATTTTCATTTAGCTTTGTTAACACAAACATAAACTTTTATTTATGTTTATTGAAATGATAACCATAATATTTTAGATACATAGATATATAGATACAACGAAACAGATATAAAATGTATGTATTTATTAGCTTGAAACGAGCGGCATATGCCAAAATTTTATATGGCATGAAGCAGCCATATGAGCTATGAGTAAACCGGGTTATGGCACCGAAAGTAAAAAAACGCATCACCTACAGCGCGGCAGTTGAATTGTTTATTAATCTCACCTTTATTACATGGCGCGATTTTATAATAAAGAAAAAATTTGAATTTTCAAAACAAGTAACGACTTCACCCAAATCGCATGAATAGCGATAGAGTTTGCATTCGTTGCTTTTACTAGTTATCCAAAAAACAAAAAAAAAAACAAGAAAATTATTAATAACGTCATGAGGGACGGATATTAAAAAAAAAAAAAAGAAAAAAGGAAAGGAAAGGAAAGGAAAAAAAAGACAAATTTGAACGCGTGTGTCTTCGTATTATTGAAAAAATTTAAACATCTTATTGACATACACAAGCAAACATAGGCACAAATGTATTCGTATTTTGCTTTCGTACTCGACCATGTGCTTGCCTTTCGTTTTAATAAATAAATGTATACGGGCGTGCAGTCATGCAGTCATGCAGTCATGCACAAGCGCTACATATTTACGCAGGCATGCGCGAACAACTTATCTCAATTATTTGATACAGTGTGTATGTTGATGGAGTACCAAATATAATTCTTGCCATTACAAACATTACGTGCATGACTTTCTAACAGACATTAGAAGTCATCTTCTTGGTTATTTGGCAATTATTACTTTTCCAGTTACATATTATATTCTATTCTGTGAGTTTGTTACCTTTAAGTTATAGGCTTCTAAGTGACATTAAAATCCATCCATCGTTATTTGTCACTTCGTACCTTTGAATTGTTGCTTTTCAAGAGTTATTAGAGTTCACCGCCATCTGTGAATTACGTTAACTTTGAGTGCGCATATATTTGTGTTCATGTTCTTGTTAATAATTTTGCCTTTAACTAGTAAAAGCAACGAGTGAAGACTCTATTCTTATTCGTTCTTTTTGATTTGATCAAGCAAAACAAGAGAAATTCTTAAAATATTCTAAATTTTCTTTTGGAAAACGTTTATAAAGAAAAAAAAAAAAAAAAATAATTTTTCTTAATTCTTTTCAAAAATGTCATCATCAGGCATGCGTATCGTAAGGAGGATTAGAACATTCATCGACATAACAAATAATTCAATAAATCATTTTTAGAACGCATCAGTGATTTTATGAAATAACCACAAAATTGTAAAATAGATTCTTTATTACTTATGTACATATACATGTATGTATGTATGTATGTAAATGTATGTATGTAAATAAAAATTGAAATATAATAAAAAAAAGGTGCATAAAGAGAGTGTTTTTATAATTTAAACAAGAAAATGTCAACACAAAATTCTTAAAAAAAGAAGAAGAAGAAGATGAAGAAGAAACAACAAAAAGGGACACATATTCAGCTTGAACCGAATGTTTAAATACCCATCACTGGGTTACGTTGGTATATATGCATGATATTCATATACTCGTATCTAACAGCAACTCATTGATCAAAATTGAAAAATGCTTACTGATCGTATATGGATTTGTAATAGTTACCAATAGTTGCCGTCTCGATTAAATTTAATTGATGTGTGAAAACAAAAAAAAATTGATAAAGTTCTGCTTTACTTCTTAAGTTAGCTGTCGCTCTGTCACTCTCTACAGAAATTATAAACACATGTTTTTGTTCGCGCTTGGCATCACTGTTTTTATTCGTAAGCGCAGAAAATTTGGCATCACTTACACAGTTATACAGAATTGCGGCAATTCTTTGTAGAATAAAATCAATTCGGTATAGAATTCCGCTTGCATTGCGAATTCTATATAGAATGTGACAAAAACATCGCTAACATAGGCCGGCATATAGGCCGAGTTAGTTGATTTTTTAACCTTAGTTTCACAAGCAATAAGAAAAAATTTCATATGAAGCTTAAATGCAACCCTGCGTTTACGGCTAAAACAATTCCACAATTGATCCTGATATGAAACACGTTATATATCTGTCTATATACGATACATAATGAATATGAAAAGAAAAAAGTTATCTACCCTTTAAACCGATTTCATTAATAAAGGAACGAATGCAGTCAGTAATGGTTAACAACGACTGGTATTGGATTCATAAGGCTTGGTTAGTCTTCAATTATCGGATGTAATTAGAGTTGGAAGAGTAGAAGGGAATTTTTAGTAAGCATTTAAAGTTTTAGCAATTTTTTCGATTATTTCAATTTCTCAACTATTGCGGGACTGACTATGAGACTTATTTTAAAATTTTAGCTATCAAATATATATAAGAAAGTCTTGTCAACTGTTAGTTTCCGAACTAAAATCTTGTGGATTTAATTGCTAAAGGAATGTATGACAGCCGATGGGCAAAAAGATTTTTAAGTGGATGTTATAAGCCTATAAGAAAGCCATAGGGAATAAAGTCATATGCAGCTGTGATGGAATATTTTTTATCCCCATTGCTTTTATTTAAAGAACAAAAAAAAAAAGGAAAAAAAATGAAATTTTGATATTTTTGATAATATTGGATGGGCGTGAACCGATTTTTCAATTTTTGTCGGATACTGAAGATATACCCGTGAATATTTTTATCATTGTCTGCATTATCTGCTTTAGCTTATGAGTAAAGAGCGAAAAAACGTAAACCGACATGCGAGAACTTTCCATGTTTTTACCAAATTCTAAGCAGATATCTTAACTATACAGACGAATGGACAGACACGCCCGTTGGTCGGTTCAGAATTTGACAGCGGACAAGAATATATGGATTTTAGGCGAATTTCGAAGGTTTCCTATGAATATTGCAAACGTTTTGATAAAATGAATATGTCCCGAAACTTTAGGGTTGGATACAAATGTATTTCCATTCTTCGGCGTTATGTGTGTAGGCATAACAATTTTTTTTTTTTTTTAACAAAACCTATACAAGAATGCGGTAACGTAACAAAACTTAATTGAAATATCAACTGAGTCCAATTTTGAAGGAAAGAAAATTATTGATATTCGGGGAATTTTTCAAAACCAGAAAAAATTGTTTATGAATCACATATGAATACGTAATGAAAACAACCCTCTTTTTTTTTTTTTTAAATGAATCTAACATCCGATGTACGAATGGTACAACAAATAAATGACTCACAACTTTACATATAAAGAAAATGTTAGTAAAAAACTATATTAACTCCTTTTTAATAAATTCCAATACTTACATATATGTGTGTGTATATGGGGGGCGGTTATAAAGACAACATCACCTCATACAAAGCTTTAAAGTATTTATTGATTGATTGTATAATACATTTACACTCTACATAACTCAGGTAAACTAAATGGTGGACAACGGTTAACAAGTATTTCTGGGAAATTTGCAGACACACAGATCCATGTTTCCACCGTTGATTATATTAAAGAAGGTTGAAGTCCGATCAATCGTTGAAGACGATGTTAGTTCTATCAGATGCAGTAATAGAGGCAAAATGACCCAAAAATTTCACTAGGACACCAGGTGACATGAGAACAATTAAAGTCATTAAAACGATATCCCGAATTAGACCAGGATATCTTATGTACATAGAAACATCAGCAATTGGAGGAATATACGAACCAGTAATGAACACACTCTTGTTATCCAATTTCATCCCTTGGTTAACCGCTTTATCTATTCAAACTTCTTCTGTTTTTTTTTTCTTTTTTCAAAGACTGCTTTAATTTTTAGCACGGCATAGCATCTGTTAGTATTTACTTCATTTCATCTCGACATAAAATTGAGGGAAATTAATGTTATGATCAGGAAGGACAGATATTCGTTGCGCTTATTCCAAACACGCTCATTCCGAACACGTCAATATCTCGAAAATTTGTGACCTATAACTTAAACACAACTTTACATCGGCAGATATCAAATGGACAGATGGACGGACAGGCTTAAATCAATTCCGATTTAAATTCTGCTTCGATCGGCAAACTGTTGGCCGGTCTTAAGCCCTTCTGCATGTTAAATGCGTTCGCACCCGCTCCATAAGTGGTGTAGGGTATAATGAAAAGCAATTGTTAGGAACAAAATTCGGGCCATTTGATGAATGGACCAGAAGCCTAGTGCTATTGTTATTCTTATCTTCTTCTTCTTTGACTTGTCAAATTTATCTAAAATAGAGGAAGAATTCAATTTAAAGCGATTTGATCGCGAACCATATCCTTAACCCTTATTTATTGTCGCACTCAACCCAGTGGGTATTTGTCAATTTAAAACTCTTTGCGTTCTTCTGTCCCAGTCATAGCCATGATATCTAAATGCCTTTAAATCTCATTGTATTTTGCACGATGATCTTTAGTTTCAATGAGCTAGAAGACGGCCGCGTTTTCATCATGAATGGAAACCGTTAACAACGATCATGGATCCAAGAGTACGCTTTATACTGGAAGAGAGAAGACAAAACGTTACAAGTCTTCAAACGAAATGAGACGAATGAATGAAAGGACTTATATAATATGCTGATAAAATAATTATTCACCTGAGAGAACTCGATCACATCATCACATCATCTTTGAAACGTGAGAAACACTGAACTGGGAACTTTTTTTTTTCCTATCAACATAATATCGGAAGTTACCGTTTGAGTCGTGCTTTCATTCTTGCGGCGATATCGGGATATGGGTAACTGACGTGGATGACTTGGAAAAACAAATTATTCTTTCGACTCGGAACTCTTCAGAAAGAAAATGTTTTAGCCGGCGGCAAACAATATTTTCGACAATGCATTTGAGACCTAATTCACAAATAAAAAAGTAATGCTTTCATTAACAAAATTCTTTGAAATGAATGCACACTCGCAATAAAACAAAAGGCATCTATGTCTGTACGGCAAATCGGTTCGCAAAAGTACACTGTAAAAAAAATGTCGCTTTTTCTGAAGACTAACAATCGTCGCAATATCGCAATAAATAGGAAAATCCTATATAATCGAATCGAATACTGGTTAGAAATCGTATGGTGAGTCATGCTGAATACATGTCAGTCATGTTTGAATATACAGATCTTTTCCACGTATGGATATTTAAATCGAATTATCGAACTATATATTAGGGGGACCCATAACTAATCAATTATTTTGCATTCATAGACAAAATGTTTTTTTGAGATGACATTTTTATTTTTTAATCGTTTATGTAATCACCGTCGTTTGCAATGACTTGTTGCCATCGTTGCTGCAAAAGTTCAATCCCCCTCTTGAAAAAGTGGTGTGGGCGTGACTTAAAATACAACTCAAGGTGCGTTTGGACATCGGATAAGAAATTAAAATTTTTATTTCGTAACGAATGCTCCAGCGACCTGAACAGATGGTAGTCCGACGGTGCTAGGTCTGGAGAGTATGGAGAGTGCGGTAGAAGTTCCCAGCCTAACTGCCTAATTTTCTCTTCTTCTATATAATCTTTGCTGCATGAGGACGGGCATTATCTTGTTGGAGTATCGCACCGTTTCTGTTCACTAAAGCTGGTCTTTTTTCTATGAGTGCGGACTGTAACCGTTGTAATTGTTGACAATACCGGTCAGCAGTAACTGTCTCCCCCGGTTTCAATAATTCGTAATGCACTATACCGGAACAATCCCACCAAATACACAATAACACCTTCCTCAGGGATAGAGTTGGTTTAGGGGTTGGAAGAGGTCTCCCGTTGCAGACAACCATTGTTTCGATCGTTTTATGTTATCATAAAGGATCAATTTTTCATCTCCACTTATGATCCTAGGCAAAAATGGATCTCTGCTTAGTCTGGTGAGCATGGAATTACAAATTGTTCGCCGAAGATCTTTATTGGCCTCAGACAACAGGTGTGGAATCCATTTACCTTGTCTAGGTACCTTGTCAATTTCTTTTAAATGCCTAGTAGACCAGGTGGACCAGGTAGACCCAAGGCTTCTTGATAGTTCCTGTATAGTTAACCTTTGATCGGACTCCACTAGAGATTTTAAAGCGTCGTTATAATTGAAATAAAATAATTGATTAGTTATGGGTCCCCCTGATATATATATATATATATATTTGAATGTTATCGAGTGAGAAAATCGTTTCACCCTCATGATCAAAGGAGTGAAAGTGTGTAACTTCGAGTTCATCTAAGAGAATAAATATTCGAGAAAACTTGTTGTCAAGTTATTTTCCCATTTCCATTATAAATGAAATGTTGAAGACATTTTTCTTTTTTCTCGACATTTTGGTTAAATGTAAGAGATATGAGGCTAATTAATTTTATGATTTTCTTTCTCCACTTTAGATACTTTTGCAATCAAAGAATAAAGTTTTTTTTTTTTTTCTTCTTTTCTTAAGAAATTGCAACGTACCGCACAATGAGTGCGAAACATGATTAAAAACGAATCATATCCTGGCGTTAAGAGCAATTCCGTTATGGCGTTGCGGCAAACATGTTTTGTTTATTTTTTTTTTTTTTTTTATGTAAACCATTTAAAAACCTTTAGGCAAAAGTATAGAACAGCTTTTAAAACAATAAGCACGTGTCCGTCATCTAACCTCTATTATTAACTCATATTTGTGTAATTAAATATTTATTTGTATATAATTTTTAACCAAAACTCTGCTCAATTCTGCCAGAGTGTGATTGAAATGAATAAATGTAAGCATAAGATGGCGATATATATATATATATATATATATATGAAAACTCAACAATATATATACCAGCTGAGTTTGAACAAACGATTCCTTCACTGTGCGATAAGGGATGTGTGACCTTTTCCGTTAAATGTTTACAAAGATAATAAAACATATGTCTTAACACCTGCCTTAGGCAAAAACAAAAATACTAATAGTAATAATAATAATAATAATAATAAATAAATAAGCAAAAGATGACAAAGTTCAGGTTTTACAACCTTGTGACACTCGAACGGAAATTCGTTTCATATCTTCATTTGTTTTATACACAACAACAACTTTCCTTCTTTTTCTTTTTCATATTTTTTTTTTCTCTTCTTTTAAACATATTTAATTAAATTGATTGAAGAAATAATGTGTTAAAAATTCCATAAATAACTCACTTAAAATTTTAAAGTTCTTTTCTTTTTGCTTTTTCTTTTTTTTTGGTTCCCTTAAGAAGGGCTTTTTAATGTTTATTTATTTATTTATATTTAATTTCTTGACATTCACATTGTCACTTTGACTTGAACTACGCTTGAGAGAGAGAGAGAGAGAGGAATATTAATATACCCGTATATTTATTTAATTGCTTTAGGCAAAGGGTTCTATTATCAATGCAGTCATCTTAACGTCGTCTTTGGGAAACAAATAACCAGGCAAGTCGTTAAAGTCAATTTATTGTTTAGAGAATTGTCTCAAACTTATGTAAAAACTATAAAGAAAGAATTAAGGGATTATTGCATCAAAACAGTCGCTCGACTCATTATCATGGTCGTAATTTAATTACTTTGTAAAAACATTTTGAAATAATTATCGAATCATCAAATTTATATTCAAGAGCTATTCGCTTACCTGTCATACGAATTAATAGCAAAATATCTGTTAAGTTATTTAATAGTTTTGCAAATTATCTGAAAATGTGTAGCCATGCATGTAAACATGTCAACATTCGTCATGTTCGGTGAGGAAAAGCGACCGTCCTACCATACCTACGAGTCTTTTTTCACTCGTTACGATTTATCTTAAAACTCTGCCACTTAAGAATCGCATTCTTTAATAAGAAGAAGATTTTTCTTCGCCAAAATCGCTTTTCGTCAATTTGGTTCTTTTCCCCTGTGTGAGATTCTACGCCTTCTTATTAGCTATTTTCATACGAGATAAATTCCTTTAAAGAAGAGTTAAACATACGCTCAAACCGTATGCGCAGCAGTTGTTTAGCGTAAAGCCTTCTCTTTTGATTGCCGCCCTTGCTGTATCTGTAGACACGTTTCTCTCGCATTGGTCTTCATGTGCATAAGATCGGTTTTTTTTCTTTTACCGAGAAAATCAGAAAAGGGTTTTAAGCGAGTAATCTCGCTACAGAAACTTATATTTTAGTAAATGAGAAAAAATGTTTAACAAGGGCATGTGCAGGTTTTTGAGCAGTTTAAGGATTTCTCAATGGGTCGAGAAGACGTCGAAGTCATCTCTCCGCGTCAAAAGTGATTAAAAATTATAGAAGATATCGTTGGCTCATCAATCAGTCCCCTATACGCGCATAAGCACGATGACGGTAGGGAGCAAAAAAAAAAGTGCGTTAAAGTGCGATCATAGGACAGGAGGTGCAAGCTTGATAGGCATGTGTTGTGCCTTTACTAAGCAACGCTATAACTACGTCCACATCTCTCTCATCTAGAAATTAAACCCGTCTATGCGAAACTCTACACAAGCGCTTCTTATATATTAGATGATGGCCGACCCTAAGTAGTCACATTTTCAATCCAGACATGATGGTTGCATTTTTCATAGATGAAAGAGTGGGTAACCGGACCTAGAGATTCTCGCTGTTTGCTCTCTGTACAAAATTTGCAATTTGTAAAGCATATGCATACATATATAGGGTGTCGCAAAGTTTACGAAAGATTTGAATAATGAAAAAAATAAAAAAAAAAAAAAACACATACGACAGGTGACAGTTTATGGTTCGTAAAAATGGAGCATTATACGAGAGAGCAAAGCGTTCTCATTGTCGTCGACCATTATTTTACAAATAATGAAAGTTTGGCCATACTTGTACGAAAATGAGGCTGGTCAAGCGATGACTGGTTACTGGTGCTCGATACCCATGCATCCATTAACCCCGATAACCCAGTTCTTTCTGCCTAAATGGGATGATGTTGGTGTGAACGATGTGTGGTTTCAACTGGACTGTGCCACATGCATGCAACATGCTCTGCGGTGATAAGAACTTCGATAAAGGAGTGTGTATGTGCCAGCAAAGCCATCAAGGTCATCAATTGTTCGATATGCGTTCCACACTACAATTTAAAAAAAAAAAAAAAAAAAATTAAAAAAAAAACTTTAATTTTCTATTTAATTGAAATCTTGAGTAAATTTTGGCGCATCCTATGTATGTATTACAGATACTTGCCCGCCTATAGCATATAACGATCAATGTTGTTTTTTTTGTTTGCTTGAAATAGTAATTTGGCGACTATGTAAGACTTACTTACGGAGCAACAATAGCTCATCTTAGATGATGAGTGGTATAATTTTCTTCTTTCTTTTTTCATTTTGTTTATTATTTAAAAAAAAACAAAAACAAACAACAAAAAATGACAAAATAAAACGTGAGAACTTTTCCTGATTAACTTTATGCGTTAAACTAACTTCCCTATGCCGGTTTTAAACGTCAAAAACCCATAAATTATTACATTTCTTGCTTATTTGTTTAAAGTGCAACAACATTAAGTGTGAAGTTGTTTTCTCTATTTTTATTCTTATTTATGTATATGTATAGATATTCTGTTTATTTATGTTTGAAGTGGAGAGAGAGACAAATAATAAATAAAATGCCAAAAGAATAATGAAAATTTTTCTCCGACTTCCCATCGAACCATTCAATTGTTGTAATTGATTCATTCAACTATAGCGAAGAATTCTATATAACAATAAATGTAAGAGAATCATTCTTAGGGGCGTTTAACATCTCATATAGAAGTCCTTGGGTATCTTTGTAATGTGGTTGTGTAACAATTTCCCTTTATTTATAGTTTAATGTGTTTATGCGGTTTTTACTACATTGACAGCGCGACACGTTATATATAAATTTTGAGGTTATTTTTTTGTTGTTGTTTTGTTTTTATATATATTCCGCAAAGTGATTGAAAATTTGTGTACGATCGTCTGGTGGTAGTGAAAAATGAAGAAGAAGAAAAAGAAGAAGAAGAAAAGTCGGCCATAAGATAAGTAGAGAATAATTGCTTTGTAGGTCACACATTTGTAGGTTACAATTAAATGAAATTTCTTCGCCCGTTACGAGTGTTGTAGAAATCTTGCAAAGTTTTACTTACCATAGAATTTTGAAAGCATTTACTTTTTTAAAACTTTATTGTAATTCTAATATAATATAAGCATTAGTAGCATCACTTCATCATCATTACAAATCGTCACGAAACTTATGCTTATGTAAGCAAAGAACTTGCTGAACATAAGCAAAAAAAAAAAAAAAAAAAAAAAAAAAAAAAAAAAAGTGTTAAAGAACATAACATCATATAAAACTGAAATATTGTTTATGTCACGTTTTACTGAAAACGAGACAACAACTTCCACTATTACAATGGAATGGTTGTTGTGAATAAATTTAACTAAACAAATAATTTCCAACGACGAGTACAAGGCAAAAATTAACATAAAGGAACCAATTGACATGTTTTCCCAAAAAATAAGAGAGAAAAAAAAAAAAGAAGAAAAATAGCAGGCAAGAGATTTCTATTCATTTTAAAGCGAACCTTGGATACCCAGCATATTCGAAGAAAAAATTCGAATTCTCACGAATTATTTCATTGTCACTACAAAAAATTTAAATATTTTTTATATCAAGTCTTGACTCTGGAATCCAAAGCCTCTTATAGGTTATATAAGCTATTGCCAGAAGTTTTTCACTTTTACCTTTCTTAGCGCGATGAATGGATGGATGGATGGATGGATGGATGGATGGATGGTTGGATGGATGAATGGATGGATGGATGGATGGATGGATGGATGGATGGATGGATTGGTGGATGGATGGATGGATGGATGGATGGATGGATGGATGGATGGATGGATGGAAATTTACTTTCAAATAAAAATCCAAGGCCGACATTTAAACTGACATCGTGACTATCGTGAGAGTATCAAAAATTGCTTGGCCAGATAGCCGTGTATATGGCTGAGAATTATTGATGCGTGTGTCTGGATGTTACAAACGGACTAACAAATTTGATATATCCCCGTCTTGCAGAAGAGGATAAAAAAAGAGTGAATAATAAGAATAAAAAATGAAAACATTTTCTGACTTATTGGTGTGAAATCCGAAACTTGTTGAAGCGCGAAAAGTTCTGTTATTATACTTTTGGGTTCGTACTCATCCATAGAATTATTATTATTTATGGTAAATTTACCCCATTCACATTCACATAAAATTATTTAGCGAGATATCAAATTACCGCATATTTATTATTATATTTAATGAATAAAAATTGCATTTAAAAAACAAAGAAAAAGAAAAGGAAAAAAACAAAAACAAAACATAACAAAAAACTCTTCAACCATGACATTAAACGAAAAAATAAACTTCATTGACTTAACTTTTAGCTGTCAAACGGGCTGACATATTCATTAAATTGTGTACATAAGTTTTATGGCACTACCAATAACGATTACATACATGTTAACATATGTATGTATATAGGACTTTACACAAAAATAAAGTTTTATTTTATTTTTGCTTGTTTTTTTTTTTTTGTTTTCTGTGCATTTTATTTTAAGATTTAATAAAACTTCAAAGACTTATAACGCGTGACAACCACGCGCTTTCACTAAACGACTTTAATAAGATTTCACGATGATTCAGCTTATTTCAGTTGCTCCCCATAGTTTTGTTTAACCATTTTTTTTTTTTCTTTTGTTTTAAAAGTTGTCAACAACTTTGAATTGTTTGATCGATTCATTAATTCATTATTACGTTATCTAAAATGAGTTAAAAATTACGGTAAAATGGTAAATACACACATAAGACCAAATCTTTTATACCTATGATCGTGATCTTAAAAAAAAAGGGAAAAGAATTACATTTTCTTACTCCAGAGGGAATGTTTAACACACATATTACACAGTTGTTGAAACGGACAGATGAACAGATGTTCCCTCATCTTTCGGTGATGAATACAAAAATACTCTAACGGAAGCTTAATATCATTTGAAATGTGCTTTACATTAATAGTCTTCTTCTTGCATGAGTAGTCGAGTAGACAAACGATCGCAGTTAACAGATCAGTGGTCGCATGTTCAAATCTCTAGTGTGGCAAGAGTTTGCAATGCGAGCATATGATCTAAGCGTGAGATGTTGAAGGACACGCTTGTTCGTAAGAACGATGTTGCTACTTTAATACCGCACAGTGTGTCACTTCTAGAAATATTTCCATCCGTGGGAGCGCAACAATTATGTGTCATATCTTCTCTTCTTCACATACAACTTTAGCGATTGGAATAGAGGCTAAATTCGTAGCGAACTCCACAAACAAATTCCGTCATGTTTTATCCGTAACTTTTTGGACCACGCCTACCTAAAGAAACTTCAAAACCCCTATAAATTATGTGAATTCTTTCCCAGTTTTTAAATTCAGAATGCACCTAAGCCTGTCTATCCATTCATCTGTCCATCGGTCCGTCTACGCAACTGTGTAGTGTCTGTGGTAAACATTCTCCCGTTCGCAAAAGAAGAAGAAGAAAAGAAGCGGTTTATTTCACTATCTACTTTCAGGTAGACATTGCGGCTTTCCCGATAAGCATGAATGCGGAGCAATGATGAGGTAATTAATTGACAGCATTTTCCTAACTTTGTTAATGAGGCCTGTATAACGACCGCATGTATCATTTTTAAAGAAGTATTTGCATATTTATGTGGTGTGCTCTGTATCTTATAAACGTAGCTTCAGGGAGTTAGTTTTCCGTTTATACAAAATCGGAGCATTGCAAAAACAAATCGACACCAGAAGAAAAAGAATTGAACGGCGTTTCGTTACAGCTACGCACGGAAGTTTGTTTCTTTTCATTTTGATGAGATCACATTGCTTGTAAGCGGTATAAAGGACTTGCTGAATGCTTATACTGCGTAAGTATATCCCACGAAAATCCCCTAAAGCATTCATGTTCTAGATGAGTGTGAGTAGTGAACTTTAGTTAGAAATTTCTACCCGATTGTCTACATACCGTAGTTGTAAGTTCTTCTATTCAGATTACGATTTGTTCAACGAACGAGTTATATATATATTAGCAGACATCCCTGACATCTTAATTCAATTTAGATCAAACATTTCACTCTCATGTAACTTCTTCGTACTTTGTGCACAACATAAAAAACGGACTAATTCTCCGACAGTTTTTGAAAATTCGAAGAATTTCTACACATTTTGCTACATATTTACATAAGCAATCAAAGAAGAACGTTTTTGTATATATTTTTTGCATTTTTGTTTTTTTGACTTGTTAATAATACATAAAGTACGCCTACTAAAAATTGTCAAAGTAAATTTATTTTTCTCTACACCACCTTTGGTAAGATTATGTAAAGTTTGGCCAAGTGTATGCAACGCTTAAAAGAATTCAACCGATTACGTAACAATCGATTCAGAATCATTTTCTAATGTCGGCCCATTTGATGTCTGTCCGCGTATATAATACACTTACGCTATTGAATCGAACCATTTTTACGATTTCTTTACATATAAATATTCTTAAAATAATATGAGTCAGTTTTTAGTGTTTTATATATGGAAAATTGATCCAAAAAGGTGATTTTTCACACAAATTTATTGCCGTATTGAACCCTTTTGTTCTTTTGATAAAGTCCATCTTCACATAACAACAAACTCCCATTGTTAGTATTCTGTGGTGCCGAGTTGCATTAGACGAATCCACGCAGTACAGTATTTAATGGACAGCGTTAACTGACTGTAGAATTGCAACTTGTTTATACCCTATACTACTTGCCGTGCAGGCTATTTTATATGACAGGCAGGCCTTTATATGACAGAAAGGTCTAATTCTCAATATTTCATGGTGAAAATTGGTCCATAATAACAATTTGACATAGGAATTAACTTTGATGATTTTGAATCGTATAGGTGTGTTTTTTAGATCCGATTTCTTATAAAAGTTCTAATCAAAGTAAGCCTTCATATGGCAAAAATGTGCCATTTTTCAAATTTTCTGATGATCATTAAGTGATTCATAAAAGTAATTTATTATAAAATTGAACTGAACCAAATTTGGATCAGGACGATGTACTTCTTGGGTCTCATCTCATACAAAGGTTGTATTGAAAGCTTTCATGAGTAGCGAATCCTTTGACAAAGAGATTTAATATTTAAAATATTGTGATGAAAATGGATCCATAGTAGCAACGTGACTGTGAGAATTAACCTCAGAAAATTTGGATCACATCGGCCTATTTTTTAAACCCCAATTTTTGTAATTTTTTATATCGAATAATAATGAAATCTTTGACAAGTATATGAAGTTTGTTTAATTTGGATTTGGTCTTGGACCATGTTAGTTGACATTTTGACCGTCCTCCAATATGAGAGCTTTCACATAAAAACAATATTAGGCTACGTTGTGTATGGTGACTGACTGTTGTAACATTTTATTTACATTTTATGAAAATATTAAAGCATTTCAAGGAAATCAGACGACAACTAGAGCAGAATGCTGCGATTTATTTTGACTAAAAAAACAACTTTTTTTATTCGGAAACTGCTGGGCGCTGGGACTGCCAATCAATTCATATTAATAGTTCGGAGACCCAAGTAAAAAAAAAAAAACAATTTTTGCACTCAAATGCATTAAAATTAATTTAATTAATCATAATTATGGTTAAAATATGTAATTACTTTTGCTTTTCTTAAGAATACTTAATTACTTGCAATCAAAATCACTGAACTCTAAAAATTATGGTTTTTTGTAGCACTCGCCCAGAAAAAAAGAAAAAAAAAAAAAGCGCGAAATTGGAAAAAGTACATGTGTATATATATAAATATACATAAAAAGATTAAGGAAAAAAAACTTGCGCTAAACTATATCTTAGGCAGCGAAGCATATAAACGCATACGTTTAACAATATATACGTATGTACTACGTAAACGTAATCTATTGTCTACAGAAGAATGAAATAAAATTAGTGGTTGAACGCGAACACAAGTGCAAGCCAATGAATAGAAGTTGCAAGTAAGAAATATCTACGCGCGTTAAAACGAATCTCGAATGCCCATCACCTACATTCTGAGTACATGTTAGCTAAATACAATGGAATGCATTTTCTTTCTTCTATAGCGAATCGTTTAGAATAAAGAGCAAAACAAATTGTGTTAAGGTCGCTTCTCTACGTTTCTATGAATTAGGGAATAAAAAGGCTTTGAGTGGAGCCGGTGGTATGGAGCATGGTGTGTGTTTTTAATAGAGCGCGGGGGGTGGGGGGTCATCCATTTTGTGGTTCCAAAAGTAAATGAAAGACACTTTTGATTGAGATTTAAATCAAATTTTCTTTCAATGCACCGTTTGGACTTTGCAATCATACATACACACTTGTATAGAAATTGTTAGACCCCAGGATTACGTTTCGTGGAAATGGAATGATTAAATAACTTCGTACGTAAGTAAGGACTTGAAGTAACAGGATGCAACTTCACTTCATGGGATAAAGAACTCAATGAATTAAAGTCAAAGTATTTTGTGCTAAACGCAAACCTATTGTGTATAAAAAAAATTCGTAGTATTTTTGAAAAGATCCGAACTTCGAATGATGTCTGTTCAAGTTTCCTATCATTTCGATTTCGTTTTAGTTCGCCTGCTTTAAACGAAGTTGCACAACGAATGCCTAGAATGGGTAGTTATAGGGGAAAGCGTAAGAAAAATCCTGAACATTGTGTTCGATAATCGAAAGATGAAGTTGGAAGAGATAGCTGGCGTCCGAGAGATGTCAAATGATGAGATCATTGAACAAATCATTGAATGTTCGAGAAGTGTTGAAATTATGTCATCATTCTTGAAGGAGTGACTTTAACCAAATTTTACCAAGAAAATGTGTTTTTACTTCCTGGGACTTATTGATCGATATATTATAATAATCTATAAGGCGATTATTAATCGGCGTTTAAATTTTTAATAAAAAAATGACTGGCCACACTTATGAACATCGAATTTCAATTGTCTTTCTAGAATTTTTATTATTTTTCTATTTAGTAGGTGGACCCACAAGTAATCAATTATTTGCATAGAATTATTTCTTATTTTACCTTTAGTTCTGTACCGACCGTTGTAGACGGAACACATATCTTTTTCGGCTTCGATAAAATAGTTTGTGCAGCAAATATCCTAAGAACTAGAATTTTCTTTTTGCAAGCCTGAAATAGAATGACTGCGTCCGTACCTTCCGAGAATCACATACGTTACCCATTGCATACTTTTTTCTTTATATGCGGTATGCGTTAGGTGAAAAGGAAGAGCATATAGGCAGGAAATAGGGTTACCGCGTCAATTATCTGACCGATGAACAAATATATTCATCGATTAGTTTGCAGTTCACTGCTATCCAGATTTCGTAGAGATCCAGTTCTTGGCAGAATCGTGACCGGAGGTGACAAATAGATTCTTTATGCTAACATAAAGTGTTCGAAGCAATGGCTTTGTGAAATTCAAATCAATATATCAAAGCCTAAACCTGGCTTCTCAGGTAGACACCTTGGGTCACATTTTGCTTCCCGAGCCCTGTATCACGGAGAGAGGGGGATTGAAAATTTGTAGAAAAGATTCTCGTTTTGTGTTTCTACACAAGTTGTGGGATTTGTGCCGTCAAATTATGGCCGAGCTATTGTCCGCTATGCGCACAGAAGTCATGAAAAATTACCTGAAAAATATCTATTCAGATAAGATGCTCCATGGAGGACATTTGAATGATGTTGTATTCCGTAAATAATGGCAAGATCCAAGCAATATATTGAAAAAGATCACTTGATCTAAATTTCAATGAAAAGGGCGTTTTAGTTACATTTCCATACCTTCGGAACCGCAAAACGAATGGTTCTCTGCTTCTTTCTCTTAGGAACGGGTGATACACGCCTTGCTGCACGTCATCAGCTTAAGTGTTCCGCGCTCTACTCAATGTCTTTTTAATTCACATAAATTGTAGAGAACTGACCTTGACATTATTGGTTTTGCGTTTCGCTCTGAATGAATCGTAAATTCTTTTCACACTTTTAAGAAAAGAAGAACACAAAAAAAAAAAAAATGCATTCCATTATAGTGTAAACTAGATGACTCTATATAATGTTTTGTTAGTCTTTACGAGCTACGGATAGCCTAAAAGATTTAATATAACGATTTTTCATTTCGCAAGCTTTTGTTGGCCGGTTAAAAAGTTATGTTGTAAAGTAAGAACACAAAGAATGCCTAGAGCAGTGTGCGGCAGCGGCCCACGCAATCAAATTACAAAAGAATGCTGCATAGTTTCCTCAGCTTACATGTGTTTGTGTCCATGTAATTATTTACATACTTGAATAAACTGGTTGTGTCTGCAAGTTTTTCCTAACTTAACTTAACATAAATATCGTATACGAACTCATAAAAGAGATCATTGAATTACTTTTCGCTATTAACTGAGCTGACCTTTTAAAAAGGTGTGAGAATTAAATTACCGTTATTAGGAATTTATTAGAATTTAATGCAGAAATAATTCTAAAGTTGTAATTGTTTTAATGCTGCGACGCTCATATAGTGTAGCTTATGTTAAGCGATGATCAGTAATTCCCGGAACTAAGCAAGAATGTTAACACTTAATTTTTTTTGGCAAAATATATTCCATTCAGGTTCCATAGTGAGCTCGTCGTTTAATCGAAAATTTTTTCTTTAATAAAACACCCGAGTGCCGATAATAGAGAGAGAGAGAGAAACAGAGAGAGATAAAAAAATGCATGAGAGAGAGAGAGAGAGAGAGAGAAAGAAACCAAAAGAGATAAAAAATGCATGAGAGAGAGAGAGAGAGAGAGAAAGAAACCAAAAGAGATAAAAAATGCATGAGAGAGAGAGAGAGAGAGAGAGAAAGCAAGAGAGATAAAAAAATTCATGAGAGAGAAAGAGAGAGGTAAAAATGCATGAGAGAGAGAGAGAGCGAGAAACCAAAAGAGATAAAAAATGCATGAGAGAGAGAGAGAGAGAGAGAGAGAGAGAAAGCAAGAGAGATAACAAAATTCATGAGAGAGAGATAAAAAATGCATGAGAGAGAGAGAGAGAGAGAGAGAAACCAAAAGAGATAAAAAATGCATGAGAGAGAGAGAGAGAAAGAGAAAGCAAGAGAGATAAAAAAATGCATGAGAGAGAGAGAGAGAGAGAGAGAAAGCAATTCGAACTCTAATGCATGCAATTTTCCAATTGTACTTTTTTGAATTGTACCTCTATGAGTATGTACTTCTATGAAGATGTACCTCTATGAGTGAGCATGGTACTCTTCTAGTGAAGGCACTAACACTTTCGATATCTCGCGGACGCCAGCTTCACCTTCCGATTAGCAAAAATAATTAATTCTTTTAGAGATTTGATTGCCTTCAGAAACATCGATGATCGTACGATCCCGTCTATAATCAGCAAACTATCGATAAATTTCTGTTCTCGATGGGGGAGAGTCGCGATAACACTTTTTCCCATCAAAAACCACTGATCAATCAACATAAGAAGTTTGCAAAATTTCCATTATTTTGAGAATAAGAAAGCGGAAGCAAAAGTGTTGCTGCTAATCACTAAAACGCTTGTAGTTCGCATAGAAGAAAAAAGCAATCGAAATAACATGGAATGGAGTTTTGTCAGTCATCCTTTGAAGGTTGGAAGTTGCGAAAAGTAATATAAATTTTTTGCTTGAGATAACATTTATGTGCTCACTCCTGAGAGTTTTTGATCGATCTATTATAAGTTCTATATAAATATATATAGATATATATATATATATATATATGTATATATATATATATATATATATNTATATATATATATATATATATATGTATATATATGTATATATATGTATGTATGTGTACAAGCATTCTTATATGTTTCGATATATGTGTTTTTATGCATGTTTTTATGTATGTGCACAATAATAAGAATATTATAAGAAAATATCTGCTAAATACGTTAAGCAAATGAAATGAGGTCAGAGCGCGAAAGAGTGAATATTTTTATGTAGATATTTTGCTTGTTATGAATTGAAACTAGTACAACAAACATACAACTCACTACTCGCTGAGTCATTTTGTCATTTAAGAGGAATAGTGAAAAAAGTAATAAACAAAAAAAGAAAGAAAACGCCAAAGATGAATGCAATTCTTTCAAGTTTTTTCTTTCCTTCATATGCACTCAATGGTTATATACAGTCTGCCGTCTGTCATCATATTATTATAACTTATATGTATGTCGGTGTGCGTGTATATGTGTGTACACAATTCAATTTAAGTTTTTTCCTTCTTATGTTTTCTTCTCTCTCTTTTTTTTTTTTTTATTTTTTTTTTTTATTTTTTTTTTTTTTTTTCTTCTTATAAATTATTAACTCAGCACTTTAATGTAGAGCTGATATCGTTTCATAAAGTTGTTGAATTGTATGAATGACTGACAAACATTTCTAGGGAAATGCATTCACTAAGAGAGAAAGACGGAAAGATTTTGAAAGAAAAAGAGTAAAAAAAAATTAAAATTTTTTCTTTACGCAAGCGCGCAATTCAATTTAAACATATTAACGCAAAGCTGTCATAGCAAATCAACTCTTTTTCTTACCGCAATGCATTTAAAGAATGAAACATGAAATGCCGGGCAAGAGAGAGAGAGAGAAAGAAAGAGGGAAAAGAAATTTTCAAGCATAGCAATGTTTTCCTGCACATATGTATGCACTTGAACTGAAAGCGGTCAACAGCAATGAAGAAAAAAAAAAAAAGAAAAAAGAAAAAAAAAAAAGACACATCTTCATTATCATTATCATCATCGTCATTATTATTGTTATTATTATTATTGCTGCTATCAACACCACATGGAATCCAACAATGTCGCTTGTCACTTTAAATGGAAAGTACAAACTGCCGCATGGAGCGTGTGCCTCTTGTGCTTACGAATGTAGTAGCGCGACAGCTATTGCAATATATAGAGCTAGGTTGCTGCTGCTGCTGGTGCTGCTGCTGCTGCTGGTGCTGCCAATGCGGCTCTTATCGTTGTTGTTGTTGTTGTTGTTGTTGTTGTTATTATTGTTGTTGCCACCTAAGTGCATACAACCAGCTAAACAGTATCTTCATACTTTATGCGCACACCACACCAAGGCAAACAGATTCGTTTTTTTTTTTTTTTTTTCGTACTTTTTTTGCCTTCATTTTGTTAATTTGAACTTAAAAGTTTTATTTGCTTCTTTTCACCTTATCATCATCGCCACCTTGTAAACAACAAGTGCTTAATACCATTTGATTTAATTTATTATACACATGCACACATGCACACATACACACACTGGGGGCAAAGATAAATGCCTGATTGTTTTCAGAGTGTGCGTATGTACGCCTGACACAGTTTTCATTTATAGAAAATTTCTATGTTTAGAAGTATGTTCTGTCTTCTTCTTATATGTATATATATATGTGTGTGTGTGTTTTTTTTTGTGTTTTTTGTTTCCTTGCTTTCTTTCTTTACATTCATTTCTATATATTTTGTCGTCTTTTTTTTCTCCGTATTATTATTTTTAGTTTGTTGTTTGTGCATTTATTTATCTTCATAAATTTTTCTTTTTAACTTCTTGTATTATTTCATTTACTTTGGCACAAAATGTCACATAAACAAAATGTCAGTTAAGCACTTAACCGTCTAGCGTGTTAACATAATAGACCAGAGTCTGTCATTAGTTTATAAGATAAATTTTGTTATAGCATCGAGTTGACTCTTTGCTTGCTACCGTCTTTATCTTAAGAGGTTTTCTTTTTCTTTTTCTTTTTTTTTCTCTTTTATTATGTACATAACCTACAAGTTCGTGGAGTGTGTGTATGCATGTATTTAAGTAACTTTGATTCTCAGGTACGCAAACGGAGTTTTTTTATTTGGTTTATTTTGTGTTTTTTATCATAGCAAATTAAAAGTTGGTACATTTTCTATGCGCGCTCATATAAATTAAAATACAAGAAAAGAATGAGAAGAAGAAATTAACTGTTCTCTTACCGTAAATCTAAATGAATTATTTAAACGAAAATGTTGCTCACATCATTACCGTCAAAATCAAAGACCCGCAAATTTGAATCATATTTAAGGAGTAATGCTTTGAATTGATTTAAGCATGTCCGTCTGTCCATCTGTTTGATGTATGTTGTAAACATTATTCTGATCGAAAAAAGTTAAACTATCGGTTTTGAATTTGACAGAAACAGGTTGGTCGTGAAAATGGACCGAATTGATTGAAGGATACGCTTAAAGTACCACGTAAACTGGGTATACCTCTGTTTTCGGAAAGGAATAAAAAATTTGGTTTTTCGCTCATAACTCATAAACTACGGCAGATAAGTCTACGAAAATTTACATGTGTACTCTATGAATGAGGCTGTAGTGCCTGTACTTGTACAATGGGAACAATGGGGACCATGCCCATTCAACATTATAGTGTTATAAAATTTAATTTTTTTTCTTTTAATACCTTTTTAAAACGCACAGAAACGAACTTCAAAAACACCATAAAGGATATAAATTCTTGCTCAAGTTCAGGATTCGGGATGCACCTATTTACGTCCGCCTGCTCGTCGGTTCATCTGTCCGTCTGCCCAACTGTGTAATATCTGCGTGCATGTTATCGCCTCCAAACTCGCAAAGAGAATTTGAAAAGGACAGAAACTTTTCAAAGAACATGCCTACAGCACGGCTATGTAACGAAAGCTGCGAACACTCATAAAATGATTAGAACAACACAGTCCTATTAAGTTGAGATCTGTTATTGATATCGTAATAATTGTTAATTATTTCCTTTTAATCTAACTGTACTTGAGCTTCTGGACTTTGTTTCTAGTCCATCGAGTGCGTGCAGTGCACTGATCAAATGTTTGTATGGCTGATGAAGATATATGTCCAAAGCCCACTCATAATGTACTCCATATCATCGGCATAAGCTGAGCTGAACATTGTGCTTATGTATTGGAAGGTTTTTTTGGACATGACTCGGCATATTTATTGCGTTATTCATTTCGTTATTCAGATCTCATGTAATCGCCATATGCGACCCGACACACAGTAACTTCAGCGTTGAAACTCATAATTCAATTGTATTCCTCATAAGAGAATATTGAAAGCTTCAAGTAATCGGTCTAGTAGAACATCTATTGCTATCATCCGATATAAAATATATATCGTTTTGTTAATTGTTGTAGTTTTGCGTTTTCGTGAAAGTTTTTTTATTCCATATTTTCAATATGAATATAAAGCAAATTTTTATGATTGATCGGCGGTGATGTCCGCTCTTTCAGAATTTTTCAGGTGTCAAATGTCGGCTTGGACAGCGGTGTCTTCGCCTATGTATTCTTGACTGACTTGTAGAAATCAACAGGAGAGCGAAACTATGCGATCCCCAATGGGTGAACATAGATGTGCCGAAACCCTCACCTTTTTGGTGGTGCTCCATATAAATATTTGACTGTTGTTTCTATGGCTCTCGTGTTTGCGCGTTGCACAGTCAAGGACAAAGAAGTATTTAAGGCTTGCTATTTATAACCCGGCGACGGGTTGTTCTCTTGGAAGTCTAAGAGGTGCATCGGAAGAGGGCTCTCTTTTCTAATGAAAAGGGTGCACATTCGTTCTCCCTTTTCGTTCTCTTTTAAGGCGGGCATCAAACCGCATGATGGCCAGCGGTATTTGAGAGTGCTGCGGCAAAGACGAATGTTTGCTGTGTGCTGGCAACCTTGGAAGCATTATTTTCCCGAGAAAGGATAGTGCTCGGATGGCCGACGGGGACATGTGGAGAGTCTCAACGCAAGAGTGGCTACGGCTACGCACAGTAAGGGATCACCCAAAGCTGTATAGCATGGTGTAAGTTCGATATGAGCGATAAGCCATGAAAATTGAGGGGTGTCTGCGGTTGTCATGTTGCCCAAAAGTAGGATTGTTGTGGTTGTGGTTACTCTAAAGTCTCGTGGAGAACTATCTAAGAGGCGTTTAGATAGTCCTCGACGCCATTTTCCAATTCGGTACCTCAGGCTATGAAGGCCCCCTTCACTCCCTGGGTAATCTTTACCTGACCTCATTAGACAAATCGGTTGAATGGTTGTAGGCAACCCGTCTGATTAAGGCTTCATGCCAGTTGCAGACGTTAAATCCCTATAAGATATCTTTATATACCAATAAATATTGGGAGGGCGAGTGCGTTTCCTACAAAAGGTGACATTTTTGTTAACTATATACAATATATGGCAGACATCGATCGTGAATGAATGAATGAATGAATGAATGAATGAATGGATGGGCGTATTTTAAATGTATAGAATAAGGCTAAGAAACGTTACTCATTTATGTAAATGGATTCAAAGTATAAGCGTTTGAAACATCAAAGGCACGCACTCACCTTCACACTATTCACAAATCTATAGTTTCGAAAGCGATCACGTATAAAAGTTTTGTTTGTTTTGAAGGAAAGTAGCAAAAGTGGCGGATACTTGGGCTTACGATTCGAGAAGAATGTAGAAATTTGCCTTTGTATGTATTTTTATTATTATTCCGCTTCCTTACTTAAATTAATGTACACGAAATGTATAAGTGAATGGGAAAAAGCAAAAAAAAAAAAAAACAACATTGTATACAATAATTAAAGCACGCGTCTAAATCTTTCAAGTGCTCAATGCACCCATAGCCAGACAAATGCGATAAAGCAAAGGCCTGCCTGCCTGCCTGCCTGCACACTCAAGGAAAAGAAAAAGAAAATGAAAAACAAAAAAACACAAAAATGAATAGCATTTTAATAGAGATTTTGTAATACCGAAAAAATGTTTTTTATTAAGTCGGAATGGGAGAGGAACGATAAAAAAATAAAAAAAAAAAAAAAGATTTAACCAATTATAAAACATCTGAAGGAAATGCAAAGAAATGAAACATTTGTTCAATGCACACAAAAAGGTCAATCGAACGTGGGGCACAAGGCAAGGCTACCGTTGCGAAAACAATGCTTGCAACTGCAAGCAATTAGGTCATTGATTTACCATTCATTGTTCACGTTCGGAAACAATGTGATTTATTTGAAAATTACAATAGAACAAAGGGAGAAAATCTTTATTACGCAGCCGCGTTTCGGTAATAATTGGACAAATGCCCATTGGTAGTAAATGCCCTTTTAAGTAGAAAATCAAATTGAAAACTTTATAACAATGAAATTAAATTTTGAAAATGAAAAAATTTTGCTTTTAATTTTAAAATTAAAATTAATTCATATTCAAGTGTCAAAATGTATACAAATGTAAGCTGCTACGAATTTTACCATAATTCAATTAAACGAACATCTGCTTATATTTTATCAAAATTCTTTTCCTTTTACTTGCTTTTCTTATGCTTGAGACATCCATCTCATAAGAATTAAGTATACGATCGCATATTTTCCTCATAATTTAAATAGAAACTAAAAAACACAAAAAACCAAAAAAAAAAGAACAAAAATTAAAAGTAAATAAAAATAAAAATGAAAATAAAAAATTATATTCGTCTCCGGTCGACTCTCGTATACTCGCTGTTTACATACATTGTTCTAATCAGAAAGCGATGAAACGAAAGCGGAAAACCAAAAAAAATTAAATTTGTTTACTTCATAATGTTGGACCGACTTTCTCCCCATATTTGACCTCGTTTGAGGGAATTTCGATCTTCGAATCTCTTGTTGTTTTTGAGTAATGAGCAGAAAAAGCATAAGTTTTGGTTTTGGGATGTACATGTGTTTCCCGTTTATGTTGCATTGTCGGTGTGCCCTTCTGTTCATTTCCAATATCAACGTACGGGTAAGAAGTTTTCACTTTTTTTCACCAATTTTGGGGAAACGTTTCTCCTCGACATTTCGACAAACGGAGCGGTGGATATGCCCAAATCGACTCAGAATTTATTGATATCGACTAAGATTATATATATATATATATATATATATTTTATAGATCCCCTGGGTATTGCACACATTTTCACAAATTGAATATAAGCTCAATTTTCCATGACGGATACAACAAAATGAACAAATGGACAGAAAGGAAGGACTTACTGGTCTTGATGGCGATTTTAGACCCCCCCATTGGAGAAAACGATGACAGACCCTAGATTGACGCCACATAAAATGATGCCATGTGCTTGATGGAATTGGGAATCGGACGATCGTGCACCGCGGGCTGCGCCATCCTGGTCGGACAATTGATTCTACGCTCCATTGCCCAAAACTAATGCTGGTAAATTTTGAAATCGGGCTGGAGCGTCCAAAATTGGATCAATAGGAAACGCATTGTCCGGCATTATGAGAATAGCAAGGTATATACATCGTTAATAATTCGCCAAACATTTACGAAACTTGGCTGAGAAATTTGTGTTCATTCACCGTGTGCCCCGAACGTTACATCGTCCGACTACCAATTGTTTCGTTCTACGCATAACCCTCTTAACGGACTAAAATTGACCGCAAAAGAGGTCTGTGAAAATGGCTTGATTCAGGCCCAAAATTCCCGGAAGTCCTACAATGATGGCATCATCACGATTTTACAGATTTTTAAAACTTTTTAATTCCATTAGCTGGTAGCGAGCAAGTCGCTTACATTTGTAAACCTTGATCGGATCGGATTTGAATATATATACATATGGGTATGTGTGTATGCCTATATTGGAATATGGCCCAGATTAAATCTTCTATCTGATGTCTTAAGGCTTTGAGTCGCATGAAAGGACAAAGTTTCATATCATTGAACATATATTTAGTGGCTGCCTTATCTCTGAACTGAAGTGAAAAAAAAAAAAAAAAAAAAAAAAAAAAAAAAAAACAGCAGCAAAAGTTGTACACTCTCAGGCTTCGGTACTGAGTATAAAAATTAAAATGAAATTTCATTTTTCTAAAGTAAACAAACAAACTCCTGCTACATTGCTTTCGCATGTATGGATGGATACGCAGGCGCGCAGTTGTTCAAATAACAACAACATGTTGTTTAACTGCTAGCATTCCCGAGAACATCAACATATGATATTCAGTGCTGGATGATGGTTTTCAAATAAAGCTGACGAACTACACACAGACAAAATATCATTTATTTATTTATGTGGTCCTCATACAAACAAACTAGTTTTATGTAGAAAGAAAAGAATAAACACATATGTATAATATACATATATATATGTATACGCATATATGCGCATGTTTTTTTTTTTTTTGTTATTTTAATAAAGAAAAAATAAGCAAATAAATGATCTTAAAAACATTGCAGCCGTACTAGGCCTTAGTTATAGTTATGTGTAAAAAGCCATAAGATATCAAAAATATCCCAAAAAAAAAAAAAAAGAATTCTTTTTTTTATTCCTTTTGAATAAAAATATTTTTTAATCACATACCAACCAGTTCAGCCCATGCACGAACAACTTTTTTTCTTTTTTCATGATTTAAACAAAAAAAAAAAAAAAACAAAAAATAGGGAAAATTTCTTTACACTTTCGTGTGGGAGAGATTTGTGCAAATATTTCTTTCTTTTATACGCCTTTAAGCCAGAAAAAAAAAAAAAAAAATAAAAATAAATAAATAAATAAATAAAAATAAGAAAAAATCTAGTCATCTGTACAATAAATATTTTCTTGGTGGACACATTTAACGGGCGAACAAATTTACTATACAGCGCACAATAACCGAGCATTGCTACGCAATTTTAATCATTTGAACAATTTGGTTCGGCTTAAGTCGAATAATGCAAAATGAACAAACGAACGCTTGACTTCATATACACTAATATATATATATATATATATATAGTAAATAAAAAAAAAAAAGAAAAAGACTTTAATCTTAAAAGGTGCTCCAAATCTATCAAATTAATTTTAATTATTGTTTTCACTAAATTTGCTAAGAATCTTGTCTCGATTACCTTTAGTTTGCAGATAACAGATTACAGGCAACATAATGAACTTTATATGCTTAACATTTTTTGTTTGCAATATATTTAAAGAAAAACTTGTATAATTTTAACTGTAACAAAAGATAACGATTACGTTGACGTGCACTGTTGGTTGGTCCGCAACAGTAACATGTTGCTGACAACTTGCTTCTTTTTTTTAATATTATTTGTCGTAAAAATGTGTGGTAGCCAGCCGCATAATGCAATACCACATATAAAATTTTTATTATAATTTGCTGTTGATTACAGAAAAAGAACTCAATAACTAAAAAATTGCTACCGCATGGAAAAGTTTTTCACCTATAGACTAAATTATTGCGTTTAGATATGAATTTTGTTGCATTTTTTGTCATTAGATTATGTTCAGTCAGATATTATACGATATTATACGATATCGGAAGAGCAATAAACCTATGCCAACTTCGCCTTTTTACCGCGAAAATCCCCAACACACAAAAACAAGGTAATTAAAAAAGAATTCCAAGTGAAGAAAAGCGACTATTTATCTAAAGAATTTCTACAATTTATTCAAGTAAGTTGAGCCAGAGTCTATAGTTGAGCTTTTACTTATTGGAGGTCGTAACAGGTCTTTAAGAAAACATTTAGCTAAACACATGCTCTAAAGCATATCCAAGATATATCCCTTAAATGAATTCCATTTAAATGCAGGTGCACGACAAGGCTCTGCTTTTTCTCCTTTTCTCTCCCCGTGTGCACAACTGAAAACGCTATTAAGTTTTATTGTAGGTGAGAGCATCTTGTGTCACTCGTTCCTCCCTTTCATCAAGGGACCAGATGTAGTAATGAGGCTGCATTACGAAGTACTTAATACAGATCTTGGAAAAATATCTTCATAGGGTCAGTTGAATACTCAATGCAGTCTCCTAATGTACAGAAAAAATTGATGAGCGACCTCTCTCGGTTGACGGTGTCAAAGTAGAAGAATCGGAAATCCTTGATGTCCTGGGCATGAGAATACAAAACGATGTTCAGTGGACAGCACATGTATTCGAAGTACAAAAAATTCTTCACTACGGACGATATTCGCACCATTTCTCGCCGCCTGTTCAAATCTCTCGACCAGCTAGTGGCTAGTGGTGGCTAGTGTAGTGCTTGCCAAAAAGGTACATCCAGGGCAAGCATTTTGCGGAAATGAAATAAATTTTTGCATCACTTGGGTCTCTTTAATAGAAGATCGGTCCCTTAACACCTCTCAGCGTTTCCAGGAGTTACCTGCGTACCATGTGACACACTACCGCGATTAGTCGCTTGTGAGCCGTACTGCTCGCCAAGCACCAGTGCTCACACCCTTCGTAAGTAATGTTCATAGTTTTAAGTCCAACGCTCACAAATATTACTCCCTTCCTCTACTCTTCTCCTACTTTATAAGCCTTTCTAATCAGCATCGCACGTAGTGGGGGCATTCCTCGAGTCTCTTATACGTTCATTTTTCTAAGATCGAGCTCGACATCGAATTAACATCATTCAATATTGCCACGCCCATAAAAGCAATATAAAATCATTAAGCCCATTATATGGCGCTCGCGTCACAGATGAATAGGATCAAAGGGTAGGCAGACATTATCAGTCTTTTCTGTCCGGCCAAAATATTAACAAAAATTTTTCTTCAAGCGTCACGTACGTCGTTTGCCTGCAGCTGACTATTGGTTTTTACCACGCGCTAATACACTTGTGTTCTCGCATTGTATTGGCTTTTTCAACAGAAACTCAATTCATGGCAATTCCCAACCATCTTATAAGCCCGATATAGCTCTGTCTGATGTTGGGGTTTGGGTTGGGGGAAATTCCAAAAAACCGCTACGAGCCCGTTGTTCTAACTGGATTGAAGACGTGAAACCGAATCGACAAATGAATTTCTTTTAGATGAAACCAAGCTTGCGTATACAATTACGACACAAATGTCAGGTTGGGCTACTGAAAATTTGAGAAAAAAAGCTCTTATAACGGGATAAGCCCGAGGGACTTGACCGGAGTAAGTCTTGCTACTTTTCAATCATGATGTTCTCCCTTTTTGCAATCGTCTCCAAGGGACATTCGATAGGTATAGCGATTATGGAAATACCCTCAGTAAGGCCAACACATTGCCACAAGCTATCGTTCTTTAAAAAAAGCAAACCAATGCATAATACAATGAAATAAATTGCCCGCATGGCCTAGGACTTAAGTATAACTGCGGGAACTCTTTACTTTAGTTTTATTTTCGAATACGAGAGACCCGATGGAAATTCCAAATAATTCTTCTCTAATCATACATTAAAAAACTATATATATATATATATATATATAGATACTCTTCAATGTAAAGCCTAAGCATCCACGATATCCTTTAATGATAAGGGCCATGTGATCAGCTTCGTTGTGTCACTTTGACAAATGAAACTTTTAGTAGACAGTAATAGAATGTTGTAATAAAATGTTGGCCGATAAGAAAATTGGTTTTCAATAATGATCTTAAGATCTAATCTGACTTCAACGGCGTTATTGGGTCGTCGTGATTATCTTCTCAATCTGTTTGTTGTGTGCCCCGTACCCCGTTCCCCGTTTCATTTAATCCGAAGGATTCAGTTCGGAACAGTGCAATGCAAATGTAAAAGGAGAACAACAGCAATAATTTGCATAAATTACTGTCCGTATGGACAAATGCTTACTGCTCATGGTGATGTTTAATTTGATAAGTGGCCGGCCGGCCATTAAAGGCTATGAATGGAGAAAAGGCGAAAAAAACTTGACTTCAATTTGTTTCATTAAAATGCTATAATTTTTAGGCCTCTTTACGAGACATTCAAATCGAACCACTTTTGTATATGAAAATGTATGCATGCGTTCTAATGCTTAATTTTTTTTTTTTATTAAATATTTATAACAGATATGATATGGTTGTATGTGTATGCAGTAGACATGCGACCAGACAAATTTGACACTTTCAGTTAATAGTATGCTCTTTAGACTTGTAAAGTATTTTACTTGCACACACACACATATATATATATATATATATATATATATATATATATATATATATATATTTATATATATATATATTTCATGTTGATCAAATGGGCAATTAAAAATTATAACATATACAAACAGGCAGACATTTAAACGCCTATGGTTTACTTCTTTTTTTTTTTTTTTTTTCTTTCTTTTGTTGTTGTTGTTGTTGTTGTTGTTGTTGTTGTTTTTTTCATTATTTATTTACTATTAAATAACGTACAATATTGAGTTTAGTGTTTTCAATAAAGTGCATTGCTCTCCATTTTAACTCAAGTGCATTGGCCTACCGGCAGTATGCAGCGTACACTCTTGAGTTTCTTTATATTGAAAATGGAAAAAGAAAAAATTCCTAAAAATTGATTTTTTAATTTGTTTCAGTCAATTAAATCTTGAAAAGTTATAAGTGTTTTACAGAAAAACAAGACGTAGAGTTTATATTAGGTTCACTACGAAGTTCTTGTTACCTTTTCTCTCTTTATCGCCCGACTACGCAGCCGTGGCGACTTAACAACAATTAAAAGATCGTTAATTGTTAAAGTCTTCCCTTCTTGACGAATTCCAAACGAATTCGATATATGTGTCCAAGCCTTTGTGGAAGATATTAGATTTTTCTAATGATATGCGGGTCGATACTTAATAAGGAAAGGTAATCGATGATAGCGGATTTTCACAAACTTTTAGGATTTTTTTTTTTTTTTTTTTGCCTTTTCGCATTTATGCAGTGAATGAATGGGATACAACATTTTTCAAAAAACAGACCTATGGACAGATTCTCTGTCAGGCTAAATAACTGGCTGCATTTTTGTTTTTGTTTTTTTTAATTTTTATTTTCTTGCATGCCTTCGAGTTATTTTGCATTCTTTATGAAAACATATGTTCTCCGCGTGAACTAACTGAAAAAATAATGTGACCCCGTGGATAACGGATTAAACCGATTTAGAAGAAAATCAAAAGAAAAGAAAAGAAAAATATTCTCAGTAGAACCTATAGCGATATCATCATCGGGAACTTCCTTCTTAGCAAATTACGATAAAGGCTTAAAAAGCTCTAATCAGTCTTGAGCGGTTGATTAAGCCGCTCACAATACATAGAAAATGAATCGTTCAAGGGCGTAATAAGCCCTGAAATGAAATCAGTTTTCTCATTTCTCAAGCTGAGGGTGTTGGAGGGCGCAATGCGTACTGAACTAAACACAGTCTTCTCATTTTTCATGCCGACGACGTTCGAGGCCGTAATACGCCCTGAAATGACAAGAGTTTTCTCATCATACACGGGTTTTATTAGATCTTCAAAAATGTTAATCACGCATAAAAAAGCTCACCTTAGGCATCATGAAGTACAAGTCATTTCCAAAGTATCTATTCCAAGGTGATCAATGTGAGTGATCAGTATGTACAAGTGTTCACATCGGCTTCTACTACTACCACTAGAACTGGTTATTCTTTCGATAAGATATTTAGTCATGCATTCGCCTAATAGCGAGTGTAGTTCGCCAGTAGTAGTGCACCAGCATTAACGCAGCATCTCTAATAGTGAATGTTGGCTGGAGCATTAGCATAGACTTGATCTTTAACGTAACCTCATTAAATTAGCCCCAGAATACCGCAGGTGTAAGGCGGGTAACGGCTGCGCTTATTTCAGCTAAAAGAAAAAATTCATTCAACGTTCTACGAACACAGCATCTAATCACTATAGAGATTGAGTCAAGCAGTTACACCGCCAGCTCAAACACTGCGCGTAACTGGCACTCATTTCGATTGGAAAAGTTGTTCGACAATTTTTCTCGGGTTTTCGGAGAAGTAGGTAAAATAGTTTTGATTGTTTATGTACTCAGACAGGCGATAAGGAGCCATTGATGATGCAGCTCCAGCTGTGTGACGTTGGCGTGATCTACTGGCGATTGCGACTTGTAAGCACATAGGCGAGGATTTGTAGGCAAAATGCGCTGCACCCTTGGCCCTGTTTCTGTGATGCTCTGCACCTGAATCTTGGGCTATAGCGGCGATGCTTTTCTTTAGATGACTTGGGCAGAGTTGCGCGAGCTGATGTTCCCACATCGCTAAATCGTTCGAGAAATGCCAAAAGCAATAGTAGGAGCAGAAAATTCTCATACGTAACATTTGAGTTTTTTTATCGATCCATACCTACAAAACTCCTAATTTTTATTTGCTGATTGTCATGAGCGCTGCACTTACTTACAAAACATCTATTTTCGTCTCTCTTTCTTATTCTTTTGTCTCTCTCTTTCAACTTTATTTTGCAAAGATTTTTTTCCTTTGGCAAAACTCCACGAAAAAGTTGGAAATCGTCTAAGTTGGATTTACAGTTCGCCTATAATTGCCTACGAGATGCAAGCGATTTGTAAAAGATTTGCTCACTAAACCACACGATAGATATACCGAATGATTGAATGATTGATAGGTTTATCCGGAAAGGATTACTTACCGAATGGATTGTTGGAGGAAATACATTAAACAGAGGGAATTAAGTTTACATTTAAGTTCTCGATTAACGCTCTCAGAGCTATTGTGAAATTGGAGTTCAAAAGTGTTTTGCTAAAACTATCTTATTTTAATTGGGTTTTAAATTGATTCTTAGTATCATAAAATCGGTATAGGCGTCCTCTAACCTCATCGTAAGGACTATCACGAGTTAAATAGAAAATTGAATGGACTGCTTTTACAAGACATTGACTCGGATCACAAGGTGTAATGGCCTTAGCTTGTGGTCTATCATTAAATAAGTTTTTCCCTTTTCCCTTTTATTCATCTTTTCTAATTAGCTCAGCTCTGCTGACTATACACACAATTTACAAATAATTGTTTATCATTGACAATTATTTCGGCGGAATCCCTTCGAGCGTTTCACTAAATGTGCGCAAAATTGAAACCAGAAACTTTGAAGGCTAACATAATTCGCTTTACGTCTTTATCTGTATACATATATATATATGTATATATAATTTTTTCTTTTCTTTACTACTACTGAACTTTTCGGCTTAATAGTGCATTTTATAAAGCCCTTGTGGATGATGAGAAGAAAGAAACTTAGCATAGGCTATGTGCATAAATTTATTGCATTTTACTTAAGATTTAATTTCACTTACGTTAAATGTTTATTTTACGGTTACTAGAAATCCTGGAAAAAGTATAGGCAATAAGTTTTAATATACGGTTTGTGTTGTTATTTAAGCATCGTTAGCATATTTTTTACGATTTTCAGGATAGGCATTGCGCGAGCTATTAAAAATGGATTTTCATACTCTTAGTGCCGAGACATGTGGGGAACATGTTTCAAATAAATGAATTGATAGACAAGGCTTTTGATGAATATTTTCAGATCACGAGCAACATATTATCAACAAGCAATATCGGAACAAGATCAAACTTATTAATATATATATATTTTTTTTTTTGTTTTCGCTCTAAGCAAACGAACAAGCAATGCATGTGTTTTAATCAGCATCATACTTGGGTGAAAATGATAAAGTAATGCGAAGAGAATCAATGTACGCAACGCTTAAATTCGATGATGTTAACCTTTCGTTAGATGAACTAATAGTTTTCCATTGAGTATTAGTCAGCTATTCGGTGTATTCAGACGCTAATCGTGCAACGTTCAAAATTGCATTTTCGACGTTCAAATCATTTGTTGTTTGATTTGAAGAAATCTGCTACCGAAGCCCATCAAACACTTTTAGAAACTTGCGGTAATCCTGCTCCATCATATCCCATTCGGTCGGTGTTGCTCTCAACGGTTTAAAAGTGGCGAGTATTGACGTCAATGACAAAGAATGGCCTGAAGGACTAAAGTTTTGCTGTGCCGCAGCAAGGTGTAGTGCGTTACGAACTGCTAAAGCCAAATAAAACTGTTACTACTAAAGCCTTCATTTCACTTCAATTGAAGAAACTGAACGATGAATTGTTGCAAAAAAGACCAGTAATAGCGATTAATGGACGCAAAGTCTTCCTCTTGCATGACAACGCCCGGTCAAGTATATATTATTACAGCTCGAATGGGAAGTTCTGCCGCACCCAGCGTACTCACCAGACATAGCGTCTTCTGATTACCACTTGTTCACTTGATCGACGCAGCACGGCATGGCTGGCACGCCGTGTCACAAAGTGGGCGAAGTGACACAATGCGTCGATAATTGGATCGCTTCCAAACCAATATCACCCTTTCGACAACGTATCGCCGTGCTACCAGAAAGACTCAAAAATATTGTAGAAAATTATGGAAAATATTTCCATTAGTATATATATATATATGTCGTACTAAGTTTTCTCAATATATGCTTTCTTCAAATGAAAAAAATGATCAAAATATATGCAAGCGCTTAATATTATAAAAATAATAAACTCGTGTATTTCATCAAATACAGAAACAACTCTTTGTATGATAAATTGTTATCATGATTAGACCCGCTAGTGTCAGGCAAAATATTCGAACTATGCGAAAAGCGATCGAGCAAATCCAAGGTTTTCACAAGAAAAAAAAAAAAAAAAAACAAAAAAATTATGCAAACGAGTCGAAAAAAAAAACAAAAACTTCATCCGCTTAGATAAGCAACTTTATCAACGCCATTGTTCTCCCCAGATATTGATTGCTGTTCATCTTAGGCGGCACACAGCAATCTTCCGGACTTCATTCGGAGATAGCATGTGTTGATGGTCGGTGTGCTGTTCAAAAAACCTGATATTTTGCAGTCTTATCAACCAAGTGGAGTTTTTAAATAAAACAACACAAACACCGCAAAAACGATCAAAATTAGTTCGAGCACTTAATAATTTGCGTTTGTCAAGAATGTTAAAGTATTTTTAAAAAAGTAATGAAAAACTAAATGGAAACAAGTAAGAAAATTAAATTCAGTTGCGACCGAATCTTTTATACCCATCGCCGGTTACCTCAACAAGAGACAAAAGAAGTGAAAGAACAAAACTGTCAGGCTCTGTAATACGAAGCGGGCGCAGTTGATTTCTTCGATTTTCAAAAGGCATATAGGCGTTGTAGGCGTGTCCTTTGAAAAGTTTCAGTCAATTCCATATTTTTTTGCAAATTTTTAGGCGATATTTTCCTTTTCGCTAACAAAAGAATGTTCACTACAAATACTACAAAGTTACGCAAACAGACATAGGGACAGACGAACAGGCAGACATGCTTAGGTGCATTCAAATGTTGTAACTGGCCAAGAATCTATATACTTTAATAATTAAATTTTGATACACTATAACATTGGGTAGGCGTGGTCAATTTTTTCCATTTTTTTGCACGAGAATATGCTTTCAAATTTTCGTATATTTATTTGTTATAATTTATGAGTACCGAGCAAAAAATTAATTTTTCATTCCCCTTGAAAAACACAGGCGTTCTCAGGTTATGCGATACTGTGGCCGTGTCCTACGAACGATTTAGCCGATTTTCAATATCCACTTGTGTGCAGAAACTTTCAATGTTTCTGTCAAATTCGAAGTCGATAGCTTAATTTTTGACGGACAGACGGACATGCTTAAATCGATTCAGAATGTGATGCTGAACATCAATATATACACCGTGTGGGATCTCTGATGCGTCCTACTGGGCGTTGCCAGCGTTTTGACAAATGGTTATACCCGTCAGTCATCCTTTGGCGATGGGTATAAAAATGAAAATTTTCAAACATTTCGTGTAAAATTTTCTATTTTTAACTACACAACTTTTTTTTTTTTCTTTCTCATTCAATTATATGCCAATTAAGTTTGACTTAGTACATCTCTTAAAGATCTCAATGGTGTGACAAGATCCGGATAATAAAGCCACACAATATGTGACTTTTATCTTAAAGACATATTATATTATATGTGTTCGCCTTTCGGCAAAGAAAGAAAAAGACAAAAAAAAAAAAAAGAAAAAAAACGAAAATAAAAATAAAAACATGTCGAGCAACTAAATTAAAAAAAAAAAAACCAAACTAAAGCATAAAGAAAAACGCAGCTATTTATAAAAAAAAAGAAAAAAAAAGAAAAAAAAAAGCCACCGGTATTATTATAACACCATAACAGGCGCCATCAGAGTATAATTATTAACCAAACTATCAACTAACTACGGCTTGCTATGACGATAGTAGTATTGGTGGCGAAAAAGAAAAAATAAAAACAAAAATAAACAACAAAAATGAAACAACAAAAAATAGAAAATATTATAGCCAGTGTTTGTAAATGCAACCGAATGCAACCTAATTTACACCAAATGTCAACCAATAAGGCGACGCGTTCATAATTCTAAAGCACCGCGACTCTCGTCATACTTGCACGCAATTTTTATCATGTTTTTAAAAGATCTTATTACTGATAGCGTTGATGGTTAGGTAACACAATTTGTAGGGATATTTATTAAACGTATATAGAGAGCTGTAAATTAAGTGCTTATTACAAATTAAACATAATTACTAAGACGTCAGGAAGGAGAAAAAAATTAAAAAAAAAAAACACTTTTGCCTCCGCTAAAGAAAGTGGATTTACTTCAGTGGTCAGTGGTTATATGTTTTGCAAAATGTGTGTACATAAATGCTTAGTCAGTCCACTTCATATTCTTCACCTCGTTACGACATTAACTGTTACTTATATTAACATTAAGTTCTTTATAACGAGTTTGTTAAGAATTTTTTATCTCTTTACTTAAGCTTTAGCTTAAGCGGATAATCTTATGTGATTCGAGTATCGATCTAAAACAAAGATTCGAACAAAATCGAATATTTTTTTTTGCAGAAAGTTTATAAATAATAAAAAGAAAAAAGTCTTTGTCGCTTATGGTATATTAAAGCTAATATACACTCTTTAGCGATGGCTATAAAAAACTATTTCCTGACTTTGCGTGCCCTCTTAAACGCTTGTACCCATTATTAAGCACCTTAATAGAGGGAAACAAATCATTTTAAAATAACAAAAAAAAAAAAAACAAAACAAAAAAGTGTTTATACTCAATTTTGTTAACACATTTGTTGTTGTTTTGTAATTATAGAAGAACATAAAACTTATCTTCTTAACGCATTGTAGGGGAAAAAGATAGACAGACCGAGTGAGGGAGAGAGAGAGAGAGAGAGAAAAGTAGGGGAGTACCTTTAACATAAAACTGACAATAATACTTGAATAGTATTTTGTTTTTTTTACCAAGCCAAGAACGTGCTACACAATAAGCACTAAGCATGTCGAAACATTTTAACACAAACCTAACCAAGTCCAGTTAGAGCGTGAAAAGGCACGTAAGGCAGGAAAGAGCTGCAAAAAAGGAAAAAGAAAAAGAAGCAAAAAAAAAAAAAAAACCAAAAGAAAAGAAAAGAAAAAGGGCGTACTATAGCATGTCAAATGCATTTATAAGTCAAAGAGAAATGACAGACAGACCAACAGACAGATAGGCGAACGGCGGCTAGGCACTCGAAAAGTGTAAAGAAATATATATACATATATATATATATATATATAAAAAATAAAAAAAAAAAAACAGTTTACTATATGTAAAGAAACGCACTTTAGGGTCAGATCAATGGCGGTATACAGTGCGAAATTTATGTGAGAATAAAGATACCGAAAAAAAAAGATACTCTTTTTCACATAAAAAAATTTTTTACAACACTCATCATGAACTTGGTAACGAAAAACCTATTGATAGCGCTTTTAACTTATTGATGGGAATGTGTAGAAAAAAATAGAAGAAAAAACAAAAACAAAAACAAAAAATAACCGCATATAATAAACTAAAATATGTTGCTCGGTGGTTTTTCGCAGAAATCAATTATTAGGTTGTTCGAACTGTCTTCACATATGCTAATGTATCGCAATCTCTTCAGGTATTTGCGAATATTTTGATGAGCGAGATTTTCCCATTCATTCATGCTTCGAATCAAAAAAAGAATTTTATATAGTTTGCATATAAATCCGTAAAGAATCGCGAAACTCTTCAAAATGATTCTCTTGGTCAGTTTTGAGGTTATGTCTAAATTTCATTTATCATTTTGACCATTTTGAAAGATCAAAATCTCATAATCGACAGATCAAGCTCAACGCTATATATTCTTTTCTGATTTGATAATTTGTTAGCGGGTTTTCGGAAACATATGCGTATATATGTGCGTATAAATCCCTAAAGTATCTCGAAACTCTCCAAAATGATTCTCTTTGTCAGTTTTGAGGTTATGGCTAAATTCTGTAGACGTTAGGTGTCGGTCAGAGATGAAGTTTTGTCGATCAGCGAGACCATTTTGAAAATTCAAAATCTCATAATCAACCCATGATTTGATAATTTGTTAGCGGGCTTTCGGAAATAAAAAGGCAAACTCCACTGATACTATTACTACTTGTTTTCTTCTTTCATATTATGGCTTATATTTTACTGCTCGCTATAAATAAATTTTTAAAAATGTTAGCAAAACTTCGCTTGTGGCAACTCGTTCGTAGACGAGCACGAGATTCTCCAAAAAAAAATTTTTTAAATATTAAAGTGACAGAGTTCGTAACCTTAACTCATGCTCCTCATCCGCATAGAACAAAACGAAGTAAAAGCTGGCCTAAAACTTAGTTAGTGATTTGCATCGTCGCTTAAACGTCGCTGACTAGAAACGTGTCATTTTTTTTTTGGAGCTCGTGTCGTAAAATTCGTTGTCACTTCTCATGATTCGACAGATTTTTTTTTATTTAATTATGGAAAAAAGCATGTGCTTCAATTATGCTTGCAAATTATTTAGCATTTTTTTTTTAATTTTTTTTTTTTTTTCATCAGAAGTATCATTTTACTAAAACAGTTTTATTTCGACTCACGTTAACTCCCGACCGCTGTTGATTATCCTGCCTTCTTACGGGCAGTTGGACATACTTCCGATCAGATTTGATGTATTTTTGCGGCAATTTGTAAATATTGACTTTATTGGTCAGACGATTTAGACAGAGCAGGGCCCCGTACTACACATCTAAAAAAAAAAAAATTAAATTATTGCGTGCAAAGTAAGAATGAAAAATCATGCCTTTAAAGGGTGAAGCCACTCTAACAGCCTTAAAAAGGAAGAGGCTTTTTTTCACAGTTTTTTTTTTCTGGCTAGAAAACCAGGTTAATGGATGTTTGACAAGGTTCTTAGCCCTATATTCAAGTGATGAAAAAGTAAATTGTTTTCAAAAAAATTATTATAAAATGCCACAATGGAAGGCAACCTGCTCATAGGCATTGACCCCGATTCAAATTTGCATTTAAAAGTGGGACGGAAGAAAAAGAAGAAGAAGAACATATTAAATCTACATGCCGATAGGCAGTAGGATACGTACGTAGGATATTTGAAAAATATTAATTTTTATATGATTGGCGATTATATTGATGGAAAGTCGTTATTTTCGACCCAAAACAAAAAAGACCACTTTTTTGTTGTTGTAAAAATGTTTAGAAGACTATCTTACGTAGTTTTCTAAATAAAACTCATTTTAAGAACTATTGTAAAAAAGTTTCAATAAAGAAATTCTGGAATAGTTCCACTTATACTATGTGCTGTTCCAACTGTTCCCATACTAACCATCTTAGATTTTGTATTTTCGAAAAATCCTATTTTGTCACGCCCATTATATCATTTTTGACAATAATTAAGAAATTGATTTTCTGAAAAATGTACGCTTCAAAGTAAAATCTTATTCGCCGACTGATATGAGCAAAGTGTGCTATAATTTTTCCGTTAACCTAACTTTAACGAACCGCAGAGAGATACATATGTAAAATTATGATTAAACCTCACACATAGTGTATAATCCATCTACACATTGAATTCGTTGCACTCGAATTAAGTTAGAGGGGCTAACAATTAAAATATGATCAATGGCCTGGACATCGATCAATAAACCTACATATACAAATATAATTAAACGTATGCACACACACACACACACACACATATATATATATATGTATATATGTATATATTCATATAGAAATGTTTGCAGTTTGTTTTAGATAGCTTTACGGTTAAATGATTTTCACTCAGCAGTTATCCGCATATTAGCTACTGCTACGTTCGCATCAAGTATTATGGCTTCTTCCACTATTTAAAACTCTGTTAACCGGATTTGCTTGAATAAAGGAAAAAAATAAAAAAATAAAAAAAATAAAAAAATACAGAAAAAAAGGAAAGAAAAACAAAAACAAAAACAAAAATGAAAAGAAAACATTTTCTACCCACTCAATATTTCCAACCAAACCCATCAATTTTCGTGAGCTACCAAGTCGGGCTTATTAATTATGACAATATAAATTTTAGTAAGTAAGGTAAAGTAATACCTTAGGTCTGTCTGTCTTATCAGTTCATCTCTCAGCTCTGCCTGTAATCTTTTTGTTGCGTTTCAGGCTTTTTATTAGTTGATGTAGTTTTGTAATAACACTTCAACGCTTTTGTTTTCTACTTCTTTTTTTTTTTGTTTTTGTTTAAAGGGTGCCAAGGTAAAATGTCAAAAAACTCATTTATTTTACACATTTGTCCAACAACTCTTTTTTTTTTTGGTTTTTTTATATATAAATATGTTTTCTACGTTTAATAAACAACAGCAAGAGTAAAACCTGAAAACTAAGGTGTGTTCTTTTTAAAATGGTTTCATCCACTGTTTTCCGTATATCTATCTATTTGTTAAGTCGCGTTGTCTATGTAAATAAGTTAATTTGTTTTTTAACCACGTGAGTTGTTGCTAATTTACATAGTTTTCTTCCTTGCTTTATACCGTATAACGTATATATATATATATATATATATATATATATATATGTATGCCCACATATAGAAGGGAAGAAGAATTTAACGGAAATGCTAGTTATAGTTCATAAATCTTTTGGAGACTTTATTTATTGAAAAATTTCATGGCTTTTCAACAAGAACACATTTTTTTTTTTTTTACTTTCTGGGTGGTCCCCCGGTCATATATAAGTACATTTAATTACATATTTCGGATGCCAGTATGCCGTAAATTGCCCTAATTCCTTATACAAGGGATTAATTAGTCGTATATATATATATATATATATATATATACTTGTAATACTTGAATTTATCTAAGCGTGTCTGTCCGTCTGTCCATCTAATGTCTATTGAACACTATTGAAAATATTTCGGTCCATTACGCTTTTTTCCACTATTTTCCATATAACGTCGTATAAAAAGAAACTCGTAAAAAATTGTAATTTTCAAAAATGAGAGCGTATTTGCAAGCCTTCACTTCAGAGCAATGTTTTCCTTCCATCCGCAAACGCATTTTGCGACTAAGTAGAAATCATACGGTGAGAAATGAAGTGATTGAGGCGAACAATTATTGGTTAAAATGCAATTATTAGTAAAAAAATTAGTCATATGTAGGATTTTTTTTGTGAAATATTTTGTTATTAATTAACTAATTAACCGCGGAGAAAAACGTGAAAGATGACATGTTCGATTATCATATAATACGATCCCTCTGCCAAGGTAATCGCAAAAAGATATCATTTTCACGCCACGATACATGCCAAAAGGTATAATTTTTTATGCTTGTCAGAGAAAATATATATATATATTTATCACACGTCGTGTACCCTTATCGGTACACGTAGAAAACAATGTTACAAACAATTTTATACTACACGAAATAGTTATAATGGCAACTAATTTTTCGATTCTCATTTAAAAAATTAAGTTTGGCTTACAAATGCATTTGACGTTGTAGTGAAACCCGTATGTATGCCCGAGAGCGAACGTATTAAAAGGTATTAAATTTTATTTCTATTCATATCAGTGAAGTTTTTGGTTGACCTATATTAAATTCATCCCCGGCTTCAATTACATCCTTGTCCAACATATCGGTCATCAATTACGTCCTCCTCCTGAGATGTGTTAAAGCGCATATATCAGGTGTGATCGTTGCTACGGTATAAAAAGCCACATGGCTTATAAGCTCTTTGTATTGATTTGGTTTGACGTTATTTATCATATCATGTTATCATACGTTAAGTATACGAAACGAGCGAAATGGTCAGAATAATGACATGGAATCTCATGCCATATCGAAGCACTTTTTCAAATTAGTATTTAATTGGAAAAATTATGTGTTAATACCGATTTTGAAAAGTCAAGAATGTTTTGTAAGTAATTTGCAATGAATTAGATTCGCCTTTTTTCACACTTAAAGCACTCTTTCTATGGAGCTATTTCTTCAAGTTATTCAGTAAGTGGCAGAGGCAGCGTTTTGGGAGTGTAGAAGAAGAAAAGATGTGTTAATTGTGTTAATACGATTTACGGCCTAGAGAAGGTGGACTATTCATTCCATAACGGCGCCGCGGACCGCCTTATTGAAATAATCAGATCGAGTCGCTTATAAAACATCAACAACTTTAGCTTTGCTGTCATTAATGTTGACATATGACTGCTGAAGCGTACCGGATTCGCTTAAAGTACACATCTTGGATGCAATGTCTGAAGTTCCTTTGTGGTATATGAAACGATAACTTACGACATTAAATACGCCTTTGTTTTCCAATATGGTCTACTTTATGTATTTACTATGTAATCAATCGAATTCTTCTTCTAAAGATTTCGCTGACCCGTTATAGACAGATTTGTCAAGACTCGCAAAATCAACTTTAGTTTTCGCTATAATTTCATCATTTGCATGCAAATTGTTATTTGCTTCCAAAGAAATTATAATCGCCGGGGGCCAGATCTGGACAACACGATTGGCGGGAGAGTCATTCAATCTTCAACTCAAACAATTGTACTAACGTACTCATCAACTAACGGTTCGGGGTTGATTTGCTATACGCTTGCTATTAGCGCATTAGCAGAATAATTTTATTATTACAGTAAAGGAAAGACTTCGAAAGGATCTCTCTATGGCAGCTTTCAAGCCAATGCCTTGACGTTCTGAAACGTTACCAAGAAATACTGAAATATGATTAAAAACTTATTCCAGTAGTTGGAGAAACATTCGCATATACATCAAGATTTAGTGGCCAGTTTCCCACACAAACACACACACGTAGTATGGACACATATTAGAATGTAAGATTTTAATATTCTCACGCGAACTGGATCACTATGCCAATATAAATTTCTACAAGTCCAACAATCAATGTTTGCCTAAGGAATTCCTTAACAATTAAATTCACAGAGTCTGGTCTATCGCATCAGGGATTAAAACTTTATGATATATATATATATATATATATATATATTACATTATTTATCTATTCGACTAACTACGTAGTAGTGAATGTTCCACCAAACTATTAAACGACATTTTTTAATCTAAATTAATTAGTTAATTAAAACTAATTAAAAGGAGATGCAGAGAAGTGCAATTAGTGCGAATGAAAGGAATTCAAAGATGCGATAAAGCGATGTAAAAAAGTAAATAAGTGTTAAGGTAAATAGTAAGCTTGAACTTACTTGTTGTCTCGTTTGCGAGACATTCACGAAACGCGTTATAATCTTTAATCTTTTATGTTGCATCTTAAGGTTTTTTTTTTTTTTTTTTTTTTTTTTGATTCATTTAACGAACAGTTAAGACCGTTTTAACATTATTAGATTATTATATCAAGACGTTACCATTAAACCAGTTTGATTCATACTAATTTTTAAATCAATCAAGTTTGAAGCACGATATACCACGAATATCATACCGAACAGCTGGTTATTATAAACGAAACATAGAGACAGAGAGAGAGAGAGAAAGAGTATGATTTTCATTTTAAAAACATTTCATTTCATACCTTTCATAAGAATATACAGAAAAGTAAATTTTACTCTCAGACAAATCAAGACGCGTCTCATAAGCGTATACAGCAAAGAAAATTTTCGGCTCAGTAAAGTCAAACCATCTTTCTTAAGAATATACAGCAAAGACAATTCAAGCAAAGCAAATTCAAAGAATTTTAAATTACAAAACATAACACACATACATACATACATACGTACATATACTATATTTATTTAGAGTATTTAAAATATTTTCTAAAAAAATTTTAAATAATATAATAAAATAAAATAATAAAAAAAAAAATATATGTATATATACATATGTACGTATATATATATATTTTTTTAATAAGTATATAAAGCATATAAATAAATGATTTTGTATTTTCTTAATTTTCATTTTTTAATCTTTAAAGTTCATCATAATATTATTAAATTCAATTTTAACTTGAAAATTATCAAATTTTTGATGTAATGTAATTTTTTACTTTAATTATATAAAAGATTTTTATCAGCATTTAAGCATTCCATGCATTCCATATGTATGAAAAGGATTCTAGTATTTGAGGATATTATCGTCCATGACTTTTCATAGATTTACAATTCCCATGCTCCTCGATGAGTTTATTGTTGCCCAGCGTCTCTTCAATATTTCTTCTTTTAAATAATGCTTTAGAAATTTCAATATCCAAAATAGTCTTTTCGAAGGGCTAAGATATTTATTATCTAACTTATCGAGTTTAGTAGTTTTGAATAAACGCTTACATTACATTTTATTTTCCGAACACGGATCGAATAGATAAAGTAATAATACTACATATATATATATATGTAAAAATGAAATGACATGAATTTAAAAAAAAAAATTAATAAAAATGTCCATATTTATCACTTTTTAATCGTCTTGTAATAATAATTAATAATCATAAATAATAAGAAATTAATTGTTTTGTTTTTTTAAATCAAAATATTTGGATGATAGCCGTTCCTCACGCTAGAGAACAACATTTAATTATAAATATTTTTTATTTACATACTTTTAAATGCGTGTAAGCATCGGCAACACAACAGATACAATTCGCTGATTCATATAAGATATATATGCATATATGCATATATATATATGTGGAACTTCCTTCTGAGAGTTGCAAACATTTTGACAAAATAAATATACCCCCCATCTCTAGCTAATGAAGCTAACATGTACGCATACATGTTCGCGCTCCTACACTCTCTCAGCAGTCTTAGTCGCGAGTCCCATGTTCATCATGTTCGAATTTTGCACACATTTTTCTCTACGAGTTGCGAGTTACTTTGACTTTGAGAGTAAAATTAATTGACTTTGCTTGCATGTTCTTATGAATGCCCTTTTTTGACTTTTCTGAGAGTAAAAATTTACTATTTTTTGAGAGTAAAATTAATGTTCGAGTTCGTGAGCGGTTATACATTTACAACATATATATATATATATATATATGTTCGAGTTCGTGAGTGGACGTTCAAAAATAACTTGTTCAACTTTCTGCTATGAAAATTCATACATAATCTCTCTATTCATCTTATTTTTTTTATTTTTAACTTTCGAATCGAACGGTAAAGAGGTGTGTAATTTTTTGTCGCGAAACATTGTGCGAAAGAATGTGCGTAAATATCTATAATATTAATTAATTAATTTTAAAATTATAAAAAAAAAAAAAAAAAAAAAACTTTTAAACGCTAAAGATGGTGAAGATGTCGCGAGAGCTAATTCGAAATAATATAAAATATACGTAAATATTTATATGTGATAAATAGGTTAAAGAGAAGGAAATTTTTTTTATTTAATTTTTTTTTTTGTTTATTATTATTTTCAATATATATAAATAAAAGCGGGAATATACTAAAAATCATAAACAAAAGAAAGGTAAAAAAAAAATAAATAAATAAAAATAATGTTACCGAGATATATGTATAGAAATCATGTAGCTAAACATAATGACCGTTTGCGAAAAATTTATAGAAGGTACACGTAATAAACACAATTTTTGGTAAAAAAAAAAAAAAAGCGAAAAAAAAAATTCATGCATATGCGGCTAAATAATATAGTCAGGTATTACAGTAACAAATTCATTGTTCGTACAAACTCCATTAGGTTTGTATACTATTTGCCGATTTTAGAAGTGATCTGAGCTCCTCCTTCCGAGAAATTGACTTGAATTTGAGATTTGGCAAATAGAAGAATTTTTTTTTTTAAGTTCACTAATAGATAAGGTGGGGGGCCCCTTGGACCCTCTCAATAAGTTTGCTATATATGTATATATATAGATTTAAATCGTAAAAGAATTGTAGGTGGCTAAATGGCGCGTATTATTATGATTTAAAAAAAAAACGAAAAATTATCTGCAATTTTTTGCCGCTTTATAAAGTAAAAAAAGAAAATTTTTTAAACAAAATATTGTCATAAATAAGATGATCTATAGCAATGAATTAAAAATATGCATACATATATATACATATATATATATATATATATAGAAAGAAAGTTCAGTGAAGAAAAAAAACATTTTTTTTTTTTTTAAATAATTTTTTTATTTATTTGAATATTTTCGTTGGGATTAAACATGTGTATGTATATGTTCGTAAAGTTCATTTTGGTGAATAAAAGTTATTAAATGTATATTTAATAGAAACGTACGACAGTGGAAAATACGCAAGTTCATCATAACCACTTTGGAGTGTAAATGCATCGAAAAAAAGAAGAAAACTTAAATATACATATAAACCGGTGCCCTTTCCGTTCCTAAAGATGAGCACTGATATATATATGCATGAGTGTTGGGGACTACCTGTTGTGTGATGTTAAAGTAAAGCAGCGAAGGTTAATTGTTAGCTCTTTACTTGCAGTCAGCCAACCAGCCACTCAGTTACGTCTGTCCGAAACTGAAGTGTTTGCATTTTGTTAACAGAGAAAAATAAAAAAAAAAAAAAATTGTATAGTGTTTTTGTTGTTCTTACCGAGTATATAAAAACAGTAAAGAAAATAAACTAACAAAAAACTTGCAAGGAATCATAGGACCGACCGGTATCTGTTAACGCATCTTCTGTTATTAGTGTTGCCATTGTTGTTGTTATTGTTGATTTTGCTTTTATTTTGGTGTAAATGCAAAATACGTACTACTATGAAATGCTTTAAGCGTGTATGTCAATGCCGTGTATGATCAGCAACTAACACGACTACGAGGAATTTTACACGACCGTGATAACTTAAAGATACACCTTAACAGAAAAAATAAAAAAAACAACAACACCAAAAAAAAAAAAAAAAACTAAATAACAGCAAGGAAAACAGTACAAGTATCTGAAAGTGTAGTTTGTAATTGTTGATATTGTTGTTGTTGTTGTTATTGTTGCTGTCGTTGTTGTTGTTATTATTATTGTTGCTGTTTCTGTTGCTGTTGCACGTTAGCTGTTGTTCATTTATGATTATAACGTAAGCACGTTTTCACAGTCCGCACGAGCAATGTAAGAAGAGAGCGAAATATTCTTACGTACTCAACCTAACAACACACATTAACAACAATACAAACACACGAAAATTAAAAAAAAAAAAAAATTGTAAGAAAAAACAGCAAAAAGAAAAAAAAAAAAAGATAAATAAATAAAAATTACTGCGTCTCTGCCGCGTTATGTGTTATTTTTGCTGTAGTCTTGCTCGCCAACAAACAACGTGACCAGTGACCGGTTTTTTGTGCTTATTCTACTTTGTATATAATATACAAATATACATACATATATACATAAGTACACACACGCACACATATAACTTGAACGCGTTGTTAAGATAACAAAATGTGTACGACTGTTCTGCTCTACTCTTGAGGCTTAAAAAAAAAAAAAATTTTTTTTTTTGTTTTTTTTTTTTTGTTTTCTTTATTTAATATATAAATAAATAAATAAAAAGTATCTAAAGTCATTTAGAAGAAAATAAAGAAAATCTCAAGTGAATATAAAGGAGGAAAAGCAACAACAACAAAAAAAATAAAATATATATTATGCAGAGCCTATTAAATATTGTGTAAAATTTTTCATTTTATTTTGAAAAATATTTATTATTAAAAAAAAAAAAAAAAGAAAAGAAAAGAAGAAAATTATGGCTTTTTTCAATGCTCTTATGGTTAAAACAACTATTTGTGCTTTCCTGCTGTTTTGCCACATAATTGTGACGAGAGCCTTCAATTTAGAGAATCGCCTGCCTATAGTAAAATTCAATGCAAATCCGAAATCGTATTTTGGTTATTCCGTTGCCACACATACAGTGGGTGAATTGGCCAATTCGCCTAACAATACAAAATGGTAAGTGCATGCACACACAATCAACTAAAACTTTTCATATCTCATTCAATTCTGCGAATTGCTTACTAATTACTTACTATTAACTGTTGCCAAAATGACTAATCATCGTCCCATGTTGTTCTTCTTACATTATTTACGTTAACTTTTTCAATTTATTTTGCCATTAAATCTTACCGAGAATACCTGTTTATAATGCATAAATGAATGGTTAACGTCAAATAATAAAGAAATAAAAAATTAAAAGAAATAAAAACAAAAATAAAAATAAAAAAAAAAACAAAGCAAAGCAAAGAAAAAATAGAAAAAAAAAAAACGAAAAATATCAAGAAAGAGAATATTAGTTATAGTAACAAATTTATGGCGGTAATAGTATTAACATTAACTATTACATATATATTCCGAGCATAGGTTAACTTTAATTCTATTTTTTATTTTTACTTTTTTTTTTTTTTTTTGTATAATAAAAAACTTCAATTAAATTAAAGAAATCTGCGACAATGCAATGCACTTGTGTTCACTTTCAAATCAATTTTGAATATATTCATCTTATCGCTTCTTCTCACTCCTCCAACTAATCAAAGCATTCCATTACATCAGAGAATAATTTGTAAGTTGCGGTCAGCTTTGATGCTCTACACACTAATCGGTCTGGCGTCATATGTCAAACTTTCATTAACTTTTACGAAAATCTTGATCGCTTTCCATGACAATGAAGCAAAAAAAAAAAAAATCCAAATACAATAAAGAAAAAGGAACGGTTCGGTTGGAAGAGTTTGCGCACGCCATCGTCATACTTACTATCAAATCGCAATTTTGTTAAACCGAAATATGCGATTTAGTGTTTACATCCTCGACTTGCTCGAAAACCGCGCCTCGAAACCGTCACTATAATAGGGTTCATAGATTGAACTTGCCAGCTTAGAAGAGACCTGAAGCTGAACGATTACTACCTCAGATTTTTTTTTCTATACTTAGCTAACTACTTAAGGAATCTTTCCCACCAAAAGGCAAAGACAGAGAGAAAAAAGGCTTTTTCGCTTTTTTGTGTATTTTGAAATGGCTGAAGCCGATAAATTGTACCAAAGTCAGTGAGTGCAGAGAGAGAGCGCTGAAAAAAACCCGAATTGTCCTCGACCCAAGTGTTATGTTCTATACAACTTGTATTGTCGGATACATTCAGTTTATTGGTAAGCATGCAATGCTAAGAAATAGTTGAAATGAATCCACTATTCGTTACATCGATTGCTTCCAACATATTTGTCCATCTGTCCATTTGTGTTGTGTCTATGCATGTGTATTTGTATCCGTAACTTACAGATCGATACAATAGCGTGTTCGGATCAAGAACTAGAATTTCTGAAACTGATACAATCGGTTCACTTTTATGATGTCTTCGTCTATAACGTCATGTTATGGAAGATCGTTATCTGAAAACAATTTCACATTTTTATTATATCTCGACAAAAGCCGATGAAAACTCGTATTTCCTCATAATAAATAAATGTGAAGAAAATGAATATGAAGCCGATCTCTGCCGATCTCTCGCGATGATCTCTATATGAAACAATCAAAATCTAATTTACTTTACCTTATAATGAAAATTAGTTTAAAACATTGATTTGATATATAATAGCGTTATAAAGATATGTCTGGATCAGACAGATCTAGCTTTCGGACGCAATTCCGCATACAGGGTTCCCATGAAAAATAAGTCTTTATATGATAACAAAATTTGGTTTTTAATTAATGGAGAATAACAAAGTCTTTGGCAATGCAATAAAGTTTAATAAACTTGGATTAGGTCGGTTTACGTTTTCGCCATAGGACTACTCAAGGCAACAAAGTCTAACGTTTCAGATTTTATGACGAAGATAGAGAGATGAAATATTGCATTGAACGAACTTGCCCAGGACCTCATTCGTCTCTAATATTTTGAGTGGTTTTTATTTACATATTTAATATATAACAAAATGATGTGTGAATGTGTTAGGGCGTTCATAATGTATAAAATTTTTATTTAGTTACTTTCCGTTTATATTTATAGCGATTAACTTATTCTTTTAAGAACTTGTATTAGTTACTCGCTTGCATACATATATCTATCTATCTGGCTGTGATATAGGAAATGCATCACTGATGACTTACGATGATGACGAAGTAAAATAGCTTTTATGTATTTGATAAAATTTTACGACATAATAAAATAATGCATTTATAGTGACATTCGCTCTTATCGTGAAAGGTAAGAAAAACATTTTTTTTTTTTTTTTTGAAATTTTCTAATAATTTTAAAGTCAGATCAAATTTAATTTGAATATGAGAGAAATTTTTTCATAAAAAAAAATTCTAGAAAAAATATTGAGCTTTTTAAGTACTTTTCTTATTTTATTTAAAATTGACTTCTTTCACACCTATCGCAATAGCTTAAGTGAAAAACGTCGTTGCATATGTCGTTTATTTTTATGCGGGCGGACAACAACAACTTTTTTCACATTTCAAACTTGGATACGGGTAGAGAGGCAATAGTTAAGTTCTCTGCTTTTTCAAAACTTCAAATTAAAATCTTTTCAACTTTAGGTTTAAGAAGAAACGAGATAATAATAATTTGCCCGGCCCGAAATCGGCCCGTTTTGTCGGCCTTTGGAATCTTGAAGTTGAATAATGCTGAAGTTGTAATCATTACTTCAACAAAGGCTATGAAATTTTTACTGGTAGTTGCTGGTACTATTTAAAAATCATATGGTTGCGATACTATCGCTATTGGCGACAAATTTTTCCATTGTTTTGGAATTTAAAAGAGTAACGCAAGTAAAACAACTGTAGCTTGTAAACTAATCGTCGACATGTCCTGTTATTCCTTTAAACATCATAAGAATTTGTTCGCAGTCATTCTACATCTGTGGGTCATCTTACGTACGTGTTGAGTGCTGGCGTTGCATGAGTAAATAATGATCCAATACATACATATATTTGTGTATAAACATTTAAGAAAATCGAATATCGCTCCTTTTGATTGGTTTGTATTGCAATAGGATCGAAATTGAGTCGATCATGTCGATCGATCTATGGAGGAATTTTCAAAAAGTTAAAGTTTACCGAAAATAAAAATTTTTTGGATAGTCCATCAGTCATCAATGTTCGTAAAGGCCTACATGGAGTAATTGAAGAGCTAAAGGAATTTCGAAAAATTCTAAATGAAAGCTCACTGCAATAGTTTGATAAAAATACTGCATTAGATGATGATAGGAAAAATTTGGTACCGATTAATATATCGATACGAAATGTTAGGAACAAAGATATATTTATATATATATATTTGTATGTACGTTGTTTTCGCATTTTATCAAAGGCTCCTATGAATTATGCGTTGAAATACTTTGAAAATATTATCATTTCCAGAAAATCTTGAAAATGCTCTCAAAATTCATTTCCTACAAGGATTTATGTTGTTGTTATTATCTTAATATTGCCAAAGTGCTGACAGGTAACTAAGAAGTAATCCTTGTCTTTGGTAAGATAACAATATTTTAAAAAGATTGAAATCATTCTCGTATTTGTGTTTAACAACGTAACTAGGTACGAGATGCTGTTCAAATATTCCTTTTATTTAGGATACAAAACAACTTGAGAGATATATGTGCATAAGGAAAGTATAGAATTTCCTGAGAATTGTTATACATGTAATAGTCTAGTATGTTTTGTACGAGTCGTAAACCGCTCGGTTTACCTTTATTTTAATGTTGTTAGCACTTGTTCTCTTCAAAAGAAAACCAGGAAATTCAAAGACTTAATGAAGGGATTTATACACAGGTTAGGACAAAAAAAAAAAAAGAAAAAAAAAAGAAAGACAGAAAGAGTAGGAAAAAAAACATAATCGCCTTAAGAACGAATGGCTCGAAGAGTGGCTTCACTTAAAGCAAATATACGAAAATCGCTTAATTTTTTTTTATTAATTATATTTAATTATCAATAATTATCATTTGCATATAATATTTTCGCGGACAAAAGCGGAGAAAAGATATGATTACTCTAAACAACTAATAAATTTTACTTCGATTTGTTAAGCGAACAACTTTCTAAAACATCAGTTCAAACCTATTTCGGTTTCTCTTATAGTTTTGCACATAACGATAAGGAGCTTAGATAAGTGTTTTCAGTTTTGCTGGCATCTAATCTTTTAACATTAGCTACGGCCTTGAGGAATATATCAGTTGCCTTAAATTCATTCCTTATGAAAACATTTCAATGCTTTCGATATATTTTTGATTGAGTGTAAAGATTACACTCACTCAGACGAACTTATTAACAGAACGTCAGCTAAAGGCTGTTGCTAATTATTCGTCTTTTAAGCGGACACTGCCAGCATGTTAACAACAGCAGAAACGCTTGCTTTCTACGAGAAACGTTGCGATGGAACAGCGCAAAAAGTGCATCAACATAATCCAAACTTGAGAAAGGAAGTTTACTTCAGGAAAATATTCCCATAACATTTCCTACTTGGATAATAGGAAATTCTGCCATTGCGAAGTTATCTTATGATACGGACGGTAAAGCTTTCACTGTAGTTGTACGTATTAAGCTATAATTTGCAAAGCACGAGACTACTGCATGTGATTACCTATAGTTGTTGTTGTGTTACTCGAAGACGAGTACGCATCTTCAAGCGGGCAGAAAGCAGAAAGCGATTGATAGTTTTTTTTGTTTGGATGAATTAAGTCATAAGTATTTCCCACTTGTCTTAATATTATATTAATAGGTATCTCTTTTTCTATTTATTGCTTGCCCTTATAAATATGAGTAAAGGACTGTAGATGCTATAGGTCGCGTTCAAAGTGTGTTCGAATTCAAAGCATGCATGTCTGTTGACATTCAACGCATTCACTTGCTTACACTCAAGACACTGTTTGACAATTCAAAAATTTAAGCTCAGTTGACATAAGTGGATGCTACATAAGCATTTCGAACGATTACATCGAATATGTACATCAAACAGCGTTATGAGTAAACGTCATGCTCCAGTGCAATTACGCGCACACTCCACATCAAACTTGTCGAGCGCGTAATTGCAGTCGAATGATATAATAGTACGATTGGCTAGTGACATGAAAAGACTCATGTTCCAAAAATACATTCGTCCATGAATATGCAAAGCGCCTCACATCAATAAGAAGCCCGGGCGATATACCGAACTAATCAGTTTGTAATGCTTCATGACTTTAAAAAAGTCTTGTGTTTATATATACACACACACACACACACACACATATATATATATTTCTTTTTGGTTTGTTGAGATTGAACTGGACTAAGTCAATAAGGATGCGTGCGATATGTTCACCCAAAAAAATGTTGCAAAACTATTGCAAGAAAAACATTTTCCTAGCGACAGTAAACTATACTTTGAGATTTTTGCCTACGACACGAAGCTTGGCGTCATATGTCAGGTAATATTAAAAAAGCTGGGCTAACTTTGCTGGGAGAAAAAATGTTGTGCTTTACCGAAAGCAATAGCATGTAAAAGATTTTGTTCTGCAAAATTTTGATATCAAAGCAGGAACGCGTTGTAGTCCGCCAGTCAATGAAACGGTCGATGAAAGCTTACAAAGAATCGAAGAATGCCGACACAGACGTAGGCGTGACGGTGTTAAGGAACTAAATTTCGTCAACAGTGTTAACGGTTAGTTTAAATTACTGAAAGGAAATCGCTGTTTGGGTAACGATGACGAAGAAAAAGTTGATTAACCGCATTTTTATCATGGAACAGTTAGTGCAACACAACGAAATTTATCCGCGGCAAAGCACGCGGATGTCGTACGGTTTCAAAGCCCGATTTGATTAAGCTTACGATTCTGCGGTGTGTAAGATAGGATTAGTAGGGATTCGTGCATTATGTGATTCTAGACATTGATCAAGCAATTGCCTCTAATTTTCATTGTCAGCAATGGGCCAAATGTCTGCAAGCCATTCAAAACAACCGACCAGAGTAGATCAATAGAAATATATTATCAACGATGCCGCCAACGATAGATCGCACACATAAATATTTAATGACTCGCACATACCTGGGAAGTGATAAATTTCCTGTACAGCGTCCATCTATCTATCATCTATTAAACCATCTCTTGCAGAATTTTCTTAATGTTCTGAAGCTGATTTCAGGAGAGATTTACAAAAAAAAAAAAGATAAATAAATAACTGGTTCGGTTTTTCGTTCGGAATCGCGAGAAACTTTTGAATAATTGCGAAAAGGTTTTACTGCAAATATAGCAAAGGGTCACAGATAACAACGACCATTATGTGCTTAAATAAAATACTCTTGAATTAAAAATAAAATTAACTAAAAAATAGTTGGAAAAAATTCTCTAAAGGCATTTTCCCGCCTCCACTGATAAGAGAAACTTCTATTCCATTCCACTTAACGTAGTACACATGAGGTAAAGCACTTCAATTTTCAAGCTTTTTCCCCCGTTATTCTTATTCATGTTCCCCTTGTGCGAATCACATTCTAATGCTATATCAAAAATTAATCTCAATTACCTCAATTACCTGTTGAAGTTGTAATTTGCTAATCAATTCCACTGCATGATTGTGAATTGTTCTTAATTGTCTTACTACTGCCATGTTTTTGTCTTCTCTGCCTTTTTTTTATAACCCGCATAACTTGTGGTGAGAGTACATTAGGTTTGGGTGGATATGCAGCGCACACAAAAAAGGACATGAGATAGACTCAGCTGTTATTATATCGATTTAATTTTTCTTGATCGTCTGTCCGCTTATCTGTCGTGTATCGTTACGTTCAACCTACAGGCCGCATGAAATTTGTTGCATCGATTTTTTTTTTTTTTGGCTCAAACATGGCATGGTTTGGATCGGATCAATATTCACGATTACTTCCCATATGAAAGCTTCTTTGGGAGAGTCATTATGTGACTGTAAGTGGATTAGACGAAGTGTTGCAGGGTATTTAATGGTGGGCCATGGTTCCCACTTATCTGTTCTTACTGTTGAACTTCTTTCGCTAAATTAGTTCATTTGATACTCAACGTTTGAGACCTACTATCAACGCTCTTATGCTTTTATCTACAATTTACTGTTTAATCAAAAACAGAAAAATTATATATTTGTCATGTTATTGTACGTAAAGAAAGAGATAGAGAGTTCAATACTTGATATCAGTATAATAATAAAATAAATAAAAATCTATAAATATTTACAAAATGATAAAATGTGAACTCATTTTTATATTATATATGTATGTATAGCGTCGTATACCTTACCATACGCTGAAACAAGTAGTGAACTATATACACATTCCTCCTAAATTGTTTTTACATTTCCGAAGGTATATACTATGTTGACTATTAATTAGTCGCTTTCTTACATATATATTGACTTGAAATGTTGTTTGTTATGTTGTGTCGCATGAATTACAAATTCACGATTTCGTAAGTAAATCCAATTACGCTCTTTATGCTAATCGAAATTACGTCGCAGTTTTCAGAGATAGTTTTTAAAAAACTTTTATACATAGGACGGAAGTATGTGACGTATACTCTTTCCACTACTACTACTTACTTAACTTATATAACTTGTAGAAATATATATACATATCGCTTATCTGTTCTTCAGTCCTTTCGTCTGTTGTTGTTGAAATATTGACGACTGCAAAAGTTAAGGTAAGAAATCGAAATTCTGATGGCAGTAAACAAGTTTGCGAAATGAATACGACGCGTTCCCAAGCCCGTTCGGAACAGATCATAACTTGCAGATCGTAATTGTGGAATGCAAGTGAAAGTTTAGCGCAAAAATGTTCCGGAACGATCGTCCACCTAAAGGCAATGAGCCTCTTCCGAGCTGCCGCATTGATGAGCCGATAAGTGTCACGACAACCAAGACATTGTTCACGGGCAGTCTACTCATACCTCGCTTAGTCGGTAAAGACATAACACCTACCGATTGAGCGCACAACCACAAGACTGCGACTTGCACACACTCTCCAGCTCTTTCCCTTTCTTCACCGTGCTCGACACCGTGTAACAGATAAGCGCTCAGTCGGTAAAGACATAACACCTACCGATTGAGCGCACAGCCACAAGACTGCGACTTGCACACACTCTCCAGCTCTTTCCCTTTCTTCACCGTGCTCGACACCGTGTAACAGATAAGCGCTCAGTCGGTAAAGACATAACACCTACCGATTGAGCGCACAGCCACAAGACTGCGACTTGCACACGCTCTCCAGCTCTTTCCCTTTCTTCACTTCCTTTTGATCATCACCGTGCTAGACACCGTGTAACAGATATCCCCTTAGTGCTTGGTCATACCATAAAAAGGAAAAAAAACAAAAAAGTGAATTCTTGATAATTTGAACTTTTCCTTTTAATGCATTTTTTTGTTGTTGCTTATTTCTCATAAATTTCTTTAACGGTGCCTTTGACACACCCACAAAACATACCTGTGACCTTCAACTAAGAACATGTTCCTATATTGCTACCACTGACAGTTTCATTAATAGGCGATAAACACACAGACAAACAGATGGAAGGACGGATGGACAAAGCCTGATACATTATTCGGCCAAGAATATAGATTTAGACTAAGTAATCTCTCTGTAGTGCATATTTCCGGTATTCTGCAGTGGGTATGGAAATCGCTAAATTTAGGCGTGCGTTTTAAACTAATCGAGATAATTTTCAATTGATTTGTGGGCTCAGTAAATGCTGTTCATCGATTAGGATGCAATAAATATCGACTGTAAAACTAAACAAAATTTCACGCCTTTTGTGAGACGAGTTGTTGCCTCGTTTCCCATTGTCGTCTGTTTTCAATGACCACACGGTCTAAGTGGTGACGCTAAATTTGAATAACAACAAGGTAAGCGAATATGAGGGAACATCCGGCCTCTGAAAAGCTATTTTTCGCCATCAAACACACTGTGAAATTTTCATCTCCTGAAGCCGGATACAGAAGGATTCTGACATAAATATAATTGCAGTCAAGTAAAGTCACGTTGGTAGTGGTTAAGAGAACACTTTAAATTTTAAACATTATATGATAAATAATATATTTAAACACTTGTTGACAGGGGATAGACGAGAGATATTTTGCTTCGAAAACCTATACATAACAACTACAAAGAATTTTGTAAAAAATTCCTTCAGAAAGTTCTCTTCTCTAAAATCTCTCTTGTTTACATTTTCTTTACTATATATATATATATATATATATATATATGTTTACTTTATGTGTGCAGTAACTTAAGCAAAGTTACGTATGGTCATCAATGGACTGACACATGTGTTTTTTACACCTCAAAAAATACCAAAATGATGTAAACTCAATAAAAACCACAGAAAAGAAGAAGAAAAAATAATATATATATACATATATATATATATATATAAATAAAAAAAAAAAAATAATGCATACGTTTCGATTTAATAGAACGAACACATGGGGCGACTTTATTTTTGCTGCCTTTACTGTTGTTGTTATTGTTTTCTTAGCTTCGTATTGTCTATTTTGTGGAAAGAAATTTGTAGTCAACAAAACACCTAAAGACAACAACAACACAGGCAGGTTATGTTAACAATGCTTTTGTTTTTCCACATGCATGCACGTATGTGCAAGTGAATGGAAAAAAATTCATTAAAAATTTATAAAATTCTAAAAAAAAAAAAAAAAGAGAAAAAAAAGGTGAAAGAATGACAAATGTTACGAAACCGTATTATTGACACAAATGTTCAATGAATTACATGCATATGTACATACGCACAGGCATAAGTATATGTGTCATATATATGCATATATGTGTGTAAAAGTTCGAGCGGTTAAAGTACGGCTGGCTAGATATCTACTATTTCATGTTCATATGTAGAGTGCGCGTACATTCTATTATTGCGTATTCGAGTATATAATTAGCATATAGTGGATTATATTATATATATGTATATATATGTGTGTGTGTGTTTTTAAAACGCTTTTTTTTTCTTTTTCATTTTATCTATTATTTCTTTCTCTGAACACTTTATAAGTATCCCGAGTTATTATTATTTTAAGCACGTTTTGCACGAGTAATTAATGTTAAATTAAAAAAAATAGAGAGTAAATATTAATCTTAGTGTTAATGCCGTTTTGCTTTCGATAGCCATATACGATAATAATATAAAAATTAAATAAACAGAAAAGGAAAATTAAATGTACATTAATTTCAATTTAAATTATAATCCGATATATATTTTCCGTCTGCCAATCTGTTCCCAAAAACATCAGAAATTTCCAAGTCTAAAGAGTGGTAGCATTTAACAGATCTGCTTGCGCGTGCAACGACAACCGAAATTGAAAATGCGTAACTTGGAGCAATGATTTAATTGAGGATCTTCGTCGCCCATTCATTTTTACAACTTTTACTTTAAAAATTAATCACATTTTCATTTATTTTATATTTATTTTCATTTGTTCTTTGGGGTTTAGTAACGTTATGAGATAATAGTGTTACAACAACAAGTACAGCGTAAATGTTTACGCCTCCATTGGCAAGAAACGAGTAAGGATCAGCGGGTTCGTAAATGTCAATTTTAAGTTAAGAATCATGCTTGGCTCTGTGACGACGGACGTACACACCTTTATAGCTATGCTCTAACGGATAGTTAGTATTAGGTAACAGTAAATGCGTGACGGCTCACAACTGCATTTGTGCAATTTGCTACTGCATTCATGCTAAATACCCTTGAATCGGAACTAGAAGTCGAATTTTTGTCTTCATCCGTAATCTGTGTGTTCGGAATACCGTCGGACCTGTAATCGTAAATTTAGTTAGTTCGGGAGGTAATCAAGCAATCCGGTGTTCGTCTGCTGCGTTCACTTCGCTTTTAAAGTGAAAACGTTTATCGCACAAATCGTAACAAATCCTCACAGACGGACGGATATGCCGCCATCGACTTAAGAATTTGACCAACATTGATCAACTTATATGTTCTTTGTTTTGAATGTTAGAAGCCATTTGGCAAAATGAGTATACATTCCATCCATCAATCCGGTAGCGGGCATACCTATGCCATCAAATTTTTGTTAGTTTTTGACGTCCATGCGGGAGATTGCGATTCAAATTTTAACCGCAGACTTCATCCGCTTTTGTTTCGAAGTTTTAATTAGCCTCAGTCGATCCTTGTTCTCCCAAATTTTTGGGTCAATAGCTGTTAGGAGGAAGGCTAACTGCCTCGTATTGGGGGAAAACTTGTCGTTTTATAAGAGTATTTCTGGGCGTGGTAAAGCCATTTTCAACTCTTATCTGTGCCAAACACTGGATTTGTGTTTGCATTTTTACAACTGTGAGTACACAAGCAACGAACGGCAAATGGTTGGACTAGCAGGCATTGCCGTAAGCAGTATACGTAATCGACAGTCCTCGCCGCGGATTTTTGGTGTACAAATGCTAAAACATCCAATTCATACTCTTCTTCGAATCGAAATATCTCGCTTTCGCGTTTCGAGCCGAGTACCGGTGGGGCGTGGAATCAAAAGATAAGCACTTGCAACATCCCGGTTATTCTCGTGCTTACTCGCGCCAAACTTCAGTAAACAGCAGCATCTGATTGTTTCGGTTTTCTCTCAGTTGCTTTTTTGTTGTGGATGTGAATTTGTCTATAAGTGACTAAATCGGTGCGAAAATAAGCATATATAATATAATATAAGTGAATGAAGTGAATTGGTGGATAAAACTTCGAGAAACTTCGAAAGCTTGTAAATTTAACTTGAAATTTGATTTTTAGATAAATTAACGGGACGCAACAATTTGTTTTTTAAAAGGGGGCGCATTAATTTTTTTTTTAAAAGGGGGGGGGGGCGCCGATACAAAAAGGTTGGAAACCACTGCGTTAGTGTAAAGGTGCTATTACATCATTGCTACCCAATACACGGTTGCATGACTGCATTGCTTCGTCATATCCACATGAATAGACGAATAGGTAAGAGTCGCGACTAGCACGTAAATGTTCGCGGGTTCAAATCACAGTGCGGTACAGTTTATTTCGATCTTACCTGTGGTGAGGCTTGCAGTCACCGCCTTCCTATTTCTTTTTTTCTATCTCCTTTCTCACTAGTTTTTAAGTGTCGCGAATATAATACGCGAATAGGCACTCGACGTCCCCTGATTGATTGATCATATAAAAAAAAAAAAAAAAAATGTATTCATATATGTATATGTGTGTAAACTTGATCCATGAATTAGCATAGAATAAAGCAGTGGAAAAATTCTCATACGCATCAGATTAAAATAGTTTTCGAAATATTCCTAATACTTGGTGTTACCTAAGTTCATTCGTAACTTTACGTAACGAACGTGAAAAAGGAAATAATTCGATTGAATTTCAGCTCTAGACGGGCAAAATTTTGACAGGATAATGAGCGACTTAAAGGCAAGAGCCTACTTTCTCCTTTAGAATTACTTGATGTTTATTTCATTATATCAGAGACTTAAAATAAACTTGATGTCACTCTGTCCAGTCGGTAAACGAATGGCTTGGAAATAGTTTACGCATCCGATTTACATCTTTCGTGAACTAGGCGGGCTGGTCATAAGTTTTGGTGTTCTTAAATTAACTGCTATAGGGAAACGATGCTTTTGTGAGCTTGTTGCGATAATGGATTCAAAATTTGTAGTTATCTTTACGTCTATTGAAATAATTCATATACTGTATGATTATTTATTGGTTTGTTACGGTCTTGAGTTTTGTGACAGATAAAGCAGGCCGATGGACAAATGAACGAACGAATCGATAGATGAGTATTAATAGAAATGTCGCACACGCACACGCACACGTACGAATCTCATAAGCGATATGACAAAAATTAGTTTATCATTAGCCTTCGATGATAAGAATAATGTTTTAATCTTTTTTCTTTGTTTTCGCACATTTATTTTCTCAAGCTCAAGATTATGTTCTCCGCTAACAGTAGGTTATTTTTTCAAATACAATCAATTATTTATTGTTTGCTTCAATGTAAAATTGAAAAATACATTTTTGAAAATTTTTATTAAATATCTTTAACGAAAAATTTCTTTCTAACAAATAATTCAATGACTCACAGTCAACCCGTTATAGCTCTAACATCTAGAAAACTTCAACTGAATTCAATGATTTACCTTAGGATTCATATTAGCGGAAATAGCTGCTAATGAATCACAGATTTTTGATGGGCAGAGTGCGGAGCGTACGACTGTAAAGATGCGCGTTCAGCATATTTCGATACAGTTTCGTTTTCGTAAATTTTGGTGTAGCGTATGACCTTGCAACCGTGCACGGACTAGACGATCAATTTTTGTTTAGATTGGTTGAAGCTGCTGCCTCTTACTCGAATACTTGTCAACTTTTTTGATGGAAAAATTAGTTGAGTAAAGTGTTTGCCTTAAGTTTTGTATTTGAAACGAAATTTCCTATTCCGACTTATATTAAGAATACGGGCAGAGATTTGAGCCAAGTCGTGTATATCGAAAACCGAGGTAAACGATTTTTCAGATTCAAGATATTAACGAGAAAGAGTTAATGCTCGATAATTCTCATTGAGTCTTGGAAAGTAACAAACAATCTTTAGTTTTTAATCACAAAAAGCTTCATTCCTCAGCTGGTCCCGGAAAGGCCACTGTGCACAAGTCGTAAGCCAAAATCTTAACGAACTTGGCTGAACAAAAGCAATACAATAATAATCTCATACAACGTGAATTCCTTCGCGAGTTTCTTATTTCCAAAGCCAAGAATACTTTTTCGAGTTCGCTTAAAAAGCTAATGATCGTGTTTAAGGCTCGCATAATTGTATTGTAAGATTTGGCAGGGCTTAAGCCTGCAAAGTCAACCAAAATAAATTGTGATAAGTAAATTGCATTGTTTCTTCTTCTTCTTCTTCTTCTATTTTTTTTTTTTTTTTTTTAAGGAATTCCTTTGACTTTCTAGACGGAGTAGGTATGCAAATTTTGAAAAGTAGTTAATCAATTTAAGTGAGTGTATGCCGTCAGTCATACGGCGACGGGTGTACGTGTTAACTGTTTATTATGTGTGCATGAGTCATAAATTATTTTGCTACGATTTTCTAAGCAATACAAACAACCCTTATTTGTTAGATTAGAAGGAAAAGTAATTAGAAATATGATGAATAGGTGGGTACTCAACACAAAACATATTTTGAAAAATAACTTATAATCACCTTATGGCGAGTCATTGATGCGCACCACTTCAAAACAATTCATAATTATTGGGAAATATTCTTTTTTCTAGCATAGGTGTGTCGGTGGTCTTCTAGCTGACCCTAAGAAATGCTTGTAGCAGGGCTTTAAATTGCAGTTTTTCTCCTTTTTTTTTCATTTTTTTTGGTTAGGGTGGGCCATGTTTCAAATTCAGCCATTCGTCTTTTTTTCATTGTAGCTTTACATGGTCTTGATAAATGTATTTGCAACGAGATTCAGATCGACGTCTACTATAACTTGTAACTAAAGCATAAATTTTTGCCAGATAATCGATATGCTGACAAGCGATTTGTGGTTATAGGTTGATTAGGTGTGCACCGAATTCCAATTTGCTATATGAAATTTTTAAGACACTAAGACAGTGGTTGTCAACCTAGAGGGGCGCGATACTGTTGCAAGGGGGGCATGTAGCTCTTTCCAAAATATCATTTTCAAATACAAACCAAAGAAGTCAGAAGAAGAGGTGTCAAAAAAATGAGTCAGCAGTATACGTAAGCAGGAAATGATAATTCACTTATCTAGTGATAGCACATTGAAGCAGATGTTTCGAGATGAAAATAATATTGTTACGAGTAAAAAACGATTTTCCTACTTTGACAAAAAAAAAGCTTTAGAACTTTTATTGCCATTTGTAACATCTTACCTATGTGCAACTGGGTTTTCTAGAGTAGCTGTCCTAACAATAAAGTATCGATCTCGATTAATGATTGAAAAGGAACTAAGAACTGCGATTTCTTCAATGATACCAGATAGATAAGTTAACGGGACGCAACAATTTGTCTTTTAAAGGGGGGCGCATTAATTTTTTTTATTTTTAAAAAGGGGGGCGCCGGTACAAAACGGTTGGAAACGACTGCACTAAGATCTTGCAACAAAAAGTCTTAGGAAAATGAATAAATATGGAGGGAGACAAATGGAGAGACACACATACATGCGCATTATCGGATATCGTAAACTTCAAATGAAAGATCGAAAGCTTAGGTAATATTGAAACATAGATTACAACCTTATATTTTATAATTTTATTAGAGGAGTTTTATTCTTCTTAAAAATATTATAATCAAATCCTTTATGTATTTGTTTTAGGGTAAAAAAATAAAAACCCGTCCATTGTAATATTGACAATGAAATAAAAATTAAATTTCATTTAATTTTGTTTAGAAAAAAACAAAAAAACAAAAAAAAGGCATCTAACGGCAGAGACTTTGTTCTGACTTGTGGGAATAAAACTCAAGTTAATGCTTCATTGCTTAACTAGAGTAAAAGAAATGAAAACTTTACAAAAACAAAAATGTGTCATTGTTATCAGAATTTACTTATTACGTAACTCACATGTATTAGAATAATGTAAACGAAAAAAAAATTTATGTCAAATGATTTTCATTTTAAATCGAGTACAAACCTATATCATTATATGGACCATTAAGTGGCGGACAGATTAGAAAGTCAGATATTTTCAAAGGAAAAACAAGTAAGAACATTGTAGTCGGGCAAGGCCAACCATTGGCTACCCTACACCGCTTCACTTAATACAGTTATTCACCGCGTACCAAAAATTGCATATTATTCTCATGGAAAGGCGTAGTTTTCTCTGCAATCCCGCATATTCAGGGATTATTTTTCATTCTCAAAATTTCCCTATCGTTGTTAAATTGCTAGCGATTACCCATTTTCACCATATATTTTAAATATTAAACCTTGTTCCGGAGCTATTCTTGAGAAATGTGGCATGGAGTGTGGTCCAAGAAGCAGATCCTTGTGGTTGAGATTTGGTCCATTTAATTTTTATGTTTCTTTGAAAATAATTATATGCAATGGTGTCTAAAAAAAACATACCTACGTGGTCCAACTTTGGTAACTTTGATTGACTTCTTTGTAAATTGAGTGTTGTAAGCCAATTTTCATCAAGAAATATTGAAAATTATGTTTGTTTAAGCATTCAAAGTTTCAGTGTTTGTAGAAACGTAGGTCATATGAGAGACGTTTCAAAAATTTGCCAGTGCACCGAAGTCCATCAAAATATCTTGGAAATTTGCTATCTGTAGATTAAACACAAAAATATATGAAAGATCTCGAAAAGACAGATGGACATATGAACAGACGGACAGACGGAAAAACAAGGTTAAATTTGTATAATAAAAGTTGGATCTATCTTAAGGCCTTCTGGGTGTTATGTACGTCCACACGAACTTAATATACCCTGAACCGCAAGTAGTATAATATATAATCTAAGCGAAGCTTACCCAGAGCATGCAAAAATTTGACTAAGATTAGCTTAATTACAGGCATGAAGTGCTAACAAGCATGTTATTAATCTGAATGGAATTGCATGCCAGAACAACCTTAAATACGTGAAAGATAAATATTTCCAATCGACTAATTGTCCCGCCCAAAAATAATGAAATATTTTACAATTTTTCGTTTATTGATCCCCGCGGGATGCAATTAAAGTTTTCCTTCTTCCATCTGCAAAAAAAAAAAATGTTAATATGTGTTCGCTACACCTGCACGCGAATTTCTTCTATCAATAAATTTTAATTTTTATATTTACGAATAAAAATTAATAGATGTTGTGATTAACACTATTTTATGTGAACTTAGGGTTTAGTGAGTGAGACGCACATAAAATTGCAAGGAATTTGCAAGAAACTGATTTCATTGTATTAATGCTTTGATGGAATTGCGGTCTCTTTTTTATTTTTATTTATCCATTTATTTATTTATTTATTTGTTTATTATTTTTTTTTTTGCTTTTCTTTTCTGTTTCCTCATTTTACTTCATGTCCGTATTAGCTTAGAATAAAACTTGATGCGCATGAAGTATAACTTGACATAAACTAACTGTTGCCGGTTTTTTTTTTTTTTTTTTTTCTTCTTTCTTTAA